>JAFBJT010110272.1:11851-59992 GCA_016785325.1 Chascanopsetta lugubris
CAGGCGAGGGTGTTTTTTATTTTGTTCAGTCTGTACAAACTTTAATTTTCTCATCCAATGAATTTCTTTAACAATGCAAAATGGGACACATGTATTTAGATTTAAGTGCATTTATTTGGAATTGAATTTCAATTGTGTTTATATTCTATGTATTTTAATTGTATTTATTTTAAACCCTGTGACTGGAAAATAATGTATATATTTACAAATTTGCCTAGAAATGAAATATAACCATAATCACCGCTTTACTTCATGACAGTGACAAAGAGCTTCTCTGCTTCATCCGGATCCGGATGTGGAAGCTCTTTGTTGTCCTGACAACAGGAACATTCTACCTGATCATTTACTTCCTGTGTAGATGATGATATCATAAGATAATAAGTCAGATGTGTATTTGTGGTATTTCCTGTGAATCAGAGGAGGATCACCACACGCAGCCTGAGCAGCTGCACGTCATCACACTCTCCACCTCGCACCTGGTGACGCCTCCTCACAGAGATCCACCCTCACAAGCGCTTTGACTTCGCCTGTGATGTCAGCGCTCGGTGCAATGAAAGAGAACTTGTTGGTAGCTGCCGGCGGTGATGGCGGCGGCGGCGGCGGCGGCGGCGGCGTGGAACAACAATGGCGCATCAAACACCTGGAGTGGAACTGGACTTGCAAAGCGAGTGAAGCATGTACATGTGGAGAGTGTGGCAGTGCTGCGGACGTGTCCTTGTCGCCTTCAGAGTTTATATTTGCAAGTTTGGAGGAGAACGTGACCCCGTGACCTCATGACCTTATAACTCTGAGGCTGTTTCCTGAAAAGGTAAGATCCCGTCTTCTTCTCTTGCGCTATAGAAAAATCATAATAATGTTTTATTATTGTGTGGTCACTTGTGTTGGTGGCTTTTGGTTTTCCTTCCCCTAGAATGAACATCACCAGCACATCTGACATCCTCATCCAAAGAACCTGGGAATTGAACCCACAACCTCATGGCTCGACCACTGAGCCACACCCACCCCTGTTTATCGACTCCATCATGTTTCCACATGTTTCCTTTCAAAATAAAAGCTCTAAGTAAAGGACAGTTGAACGCCGCCATGAGTTTGCAGCCGTCTAAATTTTCCGTTAGTCTTCTAAGCTTTGAAATGATGTTGAGGACAGGGATGTTAGTTCATGTCTTGTTTTTTTCACATTTAGACTTTGTGTCTTTCTCCAAAATCGACAAAACACTAAGAGAAGCAGTCGACCGGACTCGGACGCTCTCTGTGCTCTGCAGACTGGAAGAGCACAAGTTGTAATGGTTTCACTTACGACGTGGAACGAATCGGATGAATCCATCCGGCCCCGATGGGCCCTCGCTCACAAGGCTGTGTGTGGGCAGAGAGGACACCAGAGGCCGCACCCCTGCAGTTTTATCTGTGTCGTTGGGCAGGAAGGTCACGGATGCACTGTTGGGACTGAGGACAGGGATGTGAGGCCCCTCCCTCCCTCCCCCCTCCCCCTGTTGGAGGACGACGGGGGTTTATTTGACCTTCCCTGCAACTGCAGCGGGGGCCCGACTCATTTACTCCGATCTGAGGAGCATCTGTAAACCAAACACCCGCCTCCACCGGGCCAGACACTGAGCGGTTCAGACCAGTCTGAGGTGACCCGAGGCCTGACTAGACTCATGATTCCGGAGATGACCCCCCCCCCCCCCCCCCCCCCCCCCCCCCCCCCCCCCCCCCCCCCCCCCCCCCCCCCGCCCCCCCCGCCACACACACACACACACGACGGAGCATCTTGAGTTCCAGAGAAGTGTGATTGCTGCTTTCAGCACCACTCAGGGGCGGATGAATGAATGACGGATCCATTTTGAGCTGCGGCAGCATGTTCCGATGCTTATTCTCACACAGATGGAGCCTTTAATGGCCCTTGAGTCTGGCAGCAGCTTTTCGAAGTGTGTGTGATCACCGCTCTTCTTTTTAAGCTAAGCGCTAAGAGCCAGGTTGATTGTGCTCACTGGGTTTCCTGTCACTGCTTCTGACTCGTACCTCCAAGCCTTTTTAATCAAATTTTGATCAAACTTGGCTAGAAAATGGAGGCATATAGGGTCCGGGACCTGCAGCATTGATTTTTTTTTTTGCTCCTTTCAAATCCTTCAAAGAACAAGGTCACAGCGTGGGGTTGGATTTTTAATTCAAACAAATGAAAAGAACCTCCTGGATTCAGACCAAGTCCTGCTGCAGCCTCGAGGGACTGAAGTATTCACAATCTCAAGATCAGTCACACAACACAGACCGAGGACGGAACAGCAAAAGACTAGAATCAACATGAAGACAAAGGACTCCACACAGATTGTAGCATTGCCAATTGTAGCATTGCCACAATCACCAGAAATGTATATGTGAAAACCATCTTCTCCGCGTTAATGGATTGAAATGGACCGAGCTTCAAATACACTGATGTACAGTCTTATTTTCTATGTCACGTTTTGATCAAATCATCTTTTAAATCATAGTTACAGCTATTTCTTTTTTTAGTATCAGAAGAGTCTTTCTGGGAGCAAGTTGCAAATCTGTCAAAATAGTGGTATGTTGCTTTTGACTATAATAATTGTGATTATAGGTAATCATGTATAATCATAATTATTTCAACAAAATGAATGTTACTCAAAGCAAAAGGAAAATACTTTGCTTTAAGGGGATGTAGTGCAGTTGTGTGTGTCCACACACACACACACACACACACACACACTCGCCGTTTCTTCCACCACCCTGGAGAGTTCCATGCGCTCAGCGTTTTAACCCCTGACTTCAGGTGGTCCGCGGCGCGTACGCTGCCCGTCACTCAGCCAACTCTTTGTTTGCCACTCATCACTCACTGCCCTGAGCCCCCCCCCCCCCCCCCCCCCCCCCCCCCCCCCCCCCCCCCCCCCCCCCCTGCCCTGGGCCCCCCCCCCCCCGCCTCCACCCCCGCCCCCTGCAGGCTGCAGACAACAGCACTGATTCCACATCCACAGAGTCATTTACCCCAGACAAGGCATCTCTGCTCCTATCAGAGATAATGCCCCCCCTCTCTCCACAGACTCTGGATGCAGCATGACTCACCATGCAAGGTGTTATTAGTGATAATACTGCAGCAAATAGAGCCACACACACACACACACACACACACACACACACACACACACACACACACAACACTTCTTCCACTATAGCAGATCTATTTGTCACTTGCAATTAAGAATCTGTTTGTGTTGAGCCGTCAGTTTGACACAGTCGCACACACCCACTCCACTTGTGAGGCTCCGGGGATGATGATGACGACGGGAGGAATCCAGGCCACATGTCCACAAACAAACACGGAGAACTGAATTTTGCTGAGTCAGTCATTTACAGACCATTGAGAAACGGTATATTTTGGTACTGGGTTCACACTGGTGCTCAGTGGCTCCGCTTATAATCACAGGTATTTCCACAAATGTATTATATTGATTCATGCAACTTCACACTGGGACACTAAGCTGTACAATTCTCTCCCCTGCAGTTTAAATAGAAGGCTTTTCAAAATAAAAGAGTGAATTCAGTCAAATAGAAACATGGGGTACAAGATACCAGCTTTAATTCCACTTAACAGCCCATTAGAAGCAGAGAACTGAATCCTACTCGCCATCACCAGACTAATTAAAAAGCCCTGTGGTGTTTCTCTTAAAGCCACTCCACTTGGTTTCATGTTTTTGTTGCTAGAGATAAAAAAAATAAAAAAATAAAACACTTGTTATTGGAAATGTAAAGAAAATAAAAGAAGCCAGAGATTTGAGAGCAGGAACACAGCACGGTGTCTGAGTCAGAGTCACTGAAGAACATCACAAATACGCTCACTAACACTTCATATTAAGATATTACATTAGAATGAATGAAGCTGTTGTGATGATACCTAAAACATTTAATAGATAAAAAGCATAATATATATTTTTTAAAGGCAGTTCAAAGAGGCAGCATGTGAAAAATACAATAGAAATATAAAAATGCAGCAAAACACAGCAATCTAAATAAACAGAGCTTATTGTGCAAAGTATTGTGCAGATTCTATGCAGATGCACAAAAAAAGCCGTGATCATACGCAGGATTTGTGTCCTTTGATATATGCACATGCCTGACAGCAGTTTATTATGTGTGCATGACGCCCAGGTATAGTTTCAGTCTCATACCTCCGGCTCCTCTCGGAGGAAACTAGAACTTTATTGCTCATATGCTGCAAAATGACTTCCCTCTCTCTGTGAGTTCCAGTCGGCTGCGTCTGACTCCGCTCCCTGGATTTGAAACTCCAAATACTGTGACATTTAAAAATGCCTCTTCTGAAAAGTTCCCGTCTGTGAGTCTGTGACTCACACATCATGTGAGCAGGAACCCTCCTCAACCCAACCTTGAAAGAACCTTGTTAATTAATTTGCACATGATGATCAGATTTGTTTTACTGGTGGGTTTGTGAGTCATGCATGTCTCTGCATATACCCAGGGATATTGTAACAAAGCCATGTACAGTCTTTATCATTCAAGGAGGAGCTACACCATCTATACTAATGGCTATTCATGCTAATCACATGAGCGGAGGTTACTGTGAGTTCCACTATTGGATTAGGGAGCTCCACGTGGATCAGTGATGTAGATCTAATCCACTCAGAGCTTCGATGACCACGTATCATTACAGATGTGTCTCCGAGTACATATGCATAAACAGTATATGTGGGAATATACTTTTAAAAGGTACAGTGTGTAAGATGTGGTGACATCTAGAGGTGAAGTCGCATGTTATACGTCCATCCATCCGTCTGTCTGCCTTTCTCTCGTGTCGTGCTGTGAAATGATGATGGTGAGGCACAGTGAACACAAACTCCTCATCCCTCCCACTTGGAGCAGACCAATAATATGTGTCTCTGCCATGAGGGAGGCGATAACACACAGTCATCCTTTCATATTTGCACTTCCCCTTTTACAGATAGAATCCATTTGTTGTGAACCTGATATTTGACCTTTTTACATTATCATTGTCAAAGTGCTTCAGAGTGAAGGCTCAGCATTTTTCATCCCGAGAGTGAGACCAGCTCTGGCGTCTCTGTGGGAGAATGTTGGATACTAAAAATAAATCCCCCTCAGAGGAGTGGTCCTCACAATCCTCCGTGACGCCTCCCTCCCTCTCCAGGGTCAGGTCTTTAAGGGCCCCCCAGATGCCCAGAAGCCCAGAGCCCCTTCTGTCCCTCTCGGCTCCGCCTGTGGCCCCGACAGCAGAAGGTGTCCTTGTTAGGCGACGGTGTGAAGGCGTGCGCTCGACGCGCTGTGACAGCTCCCGCAGCAGCCGAGGCCGGATCAGAGGTTCCAACCTCGGAGCCCGTCACCTCAGCACGAGATAAGAAGCTGGACGAGGCTGAACGAGGCTGNNNGGACGAGGCTGCCCCCCCCCCCCCCGCCCCCCACGGTTAAATGACCAGTTGGGCAGAGTTTTCATCCTCAGCCTCCTCCAGCCTCCTGCTGCCTGACAGGTTGACAGCTCTGCATCACAGGGCTTTAATCAGGGCCGTCATCACACACAGGTCGAGGGAGCCGAGGCCGGATCAGAGGTTCCAACCTCGGAGCCCGTCACCTCAGCACGAGATAAGAAGCTGGACGAGGCTGAACGAGGCTGACCCCCCCCCCCCCCCCCCGCCCCCCACGGTTAAATGACCAGTTGGGCAGAGTTTTCATCCTCAGCCTCCTCCAGCCTCCTGCTGCCTGACAGGTTGACAGCTCTGCATCACAGGGCTTTAATCAGGGCCGTCATCACACACAGGTCGAGGGATGTGTTCACCCTGTGTGACTGCAGCTGCACTGTAGAGCAGTAAACCTGTCAGTGCATGCAGGGCAGTAGTTTGATGTCCAAAGTTTATAATATTCAAAATACGGTGGTTGGAGCATGAGGCTGCATGCTGAATTTGTTTTTGTCTGCACAGACTGTAGATTAAGACGGATGCAGTGTCGTGATGTCACACGGTTTGGGCAGAGTGCTAACGAGGCTGATTGTGGGCGATTCACTCGTCTAACTCCTCCCACTTCCTGGTTCAGAGGCGGAGCACAGGTAGAGTTGGGCGTGAGCCCATAATGCTGTTGCAGCATCCACAGAACGGGCCAGGTGTCACTCAGGAGGCCCCGCCCCTTAATAAGTCACAGCTTCAAACCTTGTTATATAGAATAGGAACAAACAAGTTACAAAATGTGTACCAGACTTTAAACATGTTTCATTCACCTCTAAAGTTGACCACTTTAACGTGGGAGTCTGTGGGGATTGACTCAATTTTGGAGGCAGCCTCAAGTTGCCACTACTGGTAATTATCTTAAGAAGAACCCTGGCACACGTGTTTACATAGATTCATAGATCAACCAATCGGATCGGATTGGTCAAAGGTCAAAGGTCATCATCACATACAATGGATCATGTCTGCCTCCAGGCAATTTCCTGTAATTGTGACCAATCATCACTAACACTTGAGGAGGTGATTAGATTAAAGAGGTCAAAGGTCATAGTGATGTCATCACTCTGTATATATCTGAATAAGTGGGAACTGGAGCCTCTGGGGAGACAGATTCAGTGAATCCAGACAGGAACATATAAGTGTTTTGATTTTTCTCCTGCTCCCATGAGGGTGGGGTGGGGGGTGGGTGGAATTTACAGAGTAATTAGTTGAGTAGAATCCACGTTCTTATATAAACCCTAAGCCCATCCCGCTCTCCCTCTGCAGCAAAGTTTACATTTGGTAATGAATTAAGAGCCTTGCACTATTAAAAGGGGGGTTTTGCTGACATCTCTATAAGCTTAAGATAAGCCCGGGCCTAAATCAAGAAAAATGCCGACTCGGCACTTTGGAGTCCAAGGCAATGTGAGTGAGAAGAGCTTTCAGCAGAAGATAACACAAGGTGTATTTGCCTTTTTGCATTTCACCCATAAAACACAAAACGTGGTTGGTCTTAATTTGAAAGGGCTTTTAGGGGGAAAGGCTCGTAACAGCAGAATAGAAATGATTTTATTTGATACTATTGTTAAGTTGCAAATATTTTCCAGTACAACCTCAGGTACAGCGCACACGTGTTATGTAACCGTGTCTCTTTCTGCCACAGGACATGACGGCTCACAGACATAATACAAGTTAAATTATATTAAACACACACACACACACACACACACACACACACACACTCCATCCATGTAAATCTGAATGTGAACTGAAGAGGTCAAGGATGTTGACAATATGAGGAAGAAGCATTAATAAGAGCATCATCTTAACTCTTCTTCACCTCGTATGCTGAAACAAGTGGAGGGGGCGGAGTCAACAGATTGGATCCACACATCAATCTGTCTGAATGCAGGCTCTTGTTCAAGTGTCCTTGAGCAAGACGAACCGAGACCCCATTTCATAATCAGAGTTCTCGAGGATGAGGACGCGTATGTCAAAGAGGATGTGGATTTATCTGTGTACAGTTCCCAGTTCTGACATGATTAACCACTATCATCTTATTTTATCTTTTTTTTCTGATTGAACTCCAATAAACCTGGTATTGCTCCATTCAAACGGACAGCTCCTTCATGTCAACCTGTGCCAGGCAGAGAAAACACTTTGTATTCCCTTGACCTGACCCAGTGCAGGTCAACGAGCTCTTTTTCAAATTCTAAATGGAAAATCTGTTTAAATCAAGATTTCACACTCAACATGGACTTTAGCATCACATATCATATGCAGGTTCATGTCAAACTGCTGGTCTCTGCTGTTGTGATAGTTTTGATTCAACACTATTATTATTATTATTATTATTATTATTATTATTATTATTATTATTATTATTATTATTATTATTATTATTATTATTATTATGCCCCATTGCTGCAATATGCTACCACATTAAAAATAATAATAAATGATAATGAAATCATTGAATGCATAAATAATATCACTGTTTTAAAATCATTCAGTTATCCAGTACCTTTAACAAGGGTAGCAAAGTGTTTCATAATGGGAAAAAACCTACATGTATAAAAACAATACAATAAATAATATATAGAATACATTAATTTATAACATAAAATGATTGTTAACTGTGGAATACATGTAAATACCTCCATTCTATGTTATCAAAAAGTGTATGTGTGTGTTTACACTTTAAAATCCCCAAGTCATCTATTTTTACAACCTGCACTTTCCTCTTGATGGGACTTCCTGTTTTATTCTGAATCCTCTGACACATGTTGCCTTGATAAGCTTTACTTCCTGTTTGTGCTCCTGGCTTCCTGTGCTAAAGTGGACCACCTATGGCTAATTACCCCTGCTCTCCCTGAGTGTGAGTGTTTGTGCGTGTGTGTTCCGCAGTCGGTTCACCTGAGTGTTTGTTTGTTTCTGCTTTGCTTCTTCTCCACATTTCTAACATCTGAGGACAAGTGGACCCCTGGAGAGTGATTACCTGATTGTGGACACCTGTGTGAGGCCACCATAACAAACTAGCGATAAGTATCAAACGTGTTTTCTCCACGTCCTGTTTGTTCCCTGTCTGTTATTTGTTTTTTAGTTCCTCCTCAGCTAAGCTAAAAGTTTGATTTAATTTCTCTTTATAGTGAACATGTTTGCTAACAACTGGTTAGCAACTGGTTAGCATCATAGCAGCTAACACCTGGTGTTCTCCTCATGGGGCTAAGGGAGGCCTGAACACAGGTAAGTCTTTCTGAGACTCCATGTTGTTCATGTTGCTGCCGCATGTGTAACATATGGCCTGTGCTTTATAAATATCAAGCAAGAGGAGCAGTTGTTCTTGTTTGTTGTTGGGTTATCTGCACTAAAGGCTAAAACAACCCAACTTAATCGTGTCCGTCTAATTCCACAGATAATTAAGTGATATTCAGATGGAGATTACATCGACATACCTTTCGACATATTTCTGTTTATATCAAAATTGTATTTATGCATTTACATATTTTCATTAAGCCGGGTCATTTAATTGGAATTGTTTTATTTCCCTTTCAACTTATTATACACAACATAAATGAAATGAATAAATCTTTATTGTCATTGCACGGCAGCAATCTTTTAAAAAGAATACATTTCAACAGATTTAAATACAAATTTAGAATTTTTATTTACGTTTTCCTTTTTAAGATTATTAACTTTACCTGTTCTTTATCTTTATTCAAAGTAAAAATGGGCGTGGCCTTCTGTTCTTTTTCATAAATATTACTGTATAGCATGTTATCTGTCCATCATCTATCTTTGCTTTTCTGATAGTTTGATTATTTCTTTACCCCAACTTCTTAAACATCTCTAGACTCGAATGAAACTGTTGTTTCACTCTACTAAATTAATTCACTGTAGTATTTTTATCTATTTACTGTATTAACAGGCGGCGGCAGCAGCAGCAGCAGCAGCGGTGGCGGGAGAGGCGGAGCTTCTCTCTGTCCTCCTGGCAGCGTGGACAGCGCTGACCCGCCTGTGGAGGGGCTGGCCGATAAAAGGGTTTGAGGAGCTCGACAGAGGATCACATCATCCTGAGACGTGGGAGATAAGGTTTGTGCAGGAGTGCAGTTCTTTTTTTATTATTATTTTTTTTTCAACAAGCTCGGCTGCTGTTTACAACAACAACAACAGGGAGGAAATGAAAGACCAATATCTGCAAATTCTGAGGGTCATAATAAGTTTAAAACATGCAAATGTAGTTATGAGCATCATTTTAATACAATAGTTGTGTATATATATATATATATATTTATATATGTGTGTGTGTAAAGTAACAGTAAGGTGTGGTGGATATGACGGCTATAGGAGTTACAGCATTTGATGGGACATTCGTTCACTTTATATATTGAAATCGATCAAATCATAAGAATCATTTTCAGCTGGTAATATCGTATCTGTGGGTTGAATTTGAGGCAAACCAAACTATTGACTTGACCTCAGTGTTTTCCTCTTTGTTTGTTCCATTAGTCGCTGGCTCATGTTTGAGCCATGCCACTAAGCGGGTCGACCCAAATCTGGCGGCGCCCGCCTGTCCCCCACTTCCCCTCGCCAACATGTTCCAGCAGCCAGCAGCGTTATGTGAGCTGCAGATTTGCGAGCGCGGCGAAGTCGCTGATGCCTGCTGAAAACGGCCCTGGATTTGTTGCTTGGCTTGGGCGCCGCGTGTGTGTAGTCACTGAGAGAGTCTGAGGGGTTGCCAGATCTGGTGGTGGAGGAAGTTGCTCAGTTGGCAGCAGCTGTGCTTGGTGGGCAGGAATGTGATTTAGGAAATATGTAGAGAAATGACTGGATGGATTTGTTTTACGGGCTTTTGTGTGTACAACTAATCTTCCTTTAGCGCCGGCCACTTAAGTATGGGACTATGAGGACTTTAAAGGTGCAGTATGCAAGCTTTGGTGACCTCTAGTGGTGAAGTTGCATGTTGTATCCCTCACCTCACCCTTCATCCTTCTTAGCATGCAGGAACATGCAACTTCACCTCTAGATGTCATTAAATCGTACACACTGCACCTTTAAAGGTGCATGATAATAATAATTACTTACAGAAATTGCATATCAAATACTGTTGCTTCGATGATAATAACAATGTATAGTTGTAACTCTGGAACGAGTGGGTTCACGCACTGGTCATGGAGGGCTCCCTCTGACTTGTGCTGAGTCATGCTTCACTGACAGCAGATGTTTGAGGTTGAGGTGATTGGTGTTAGAAGCATCGATTCCTGCATGAAACTGCAACCTTAGCAGATTGTGGGAACCTGGCACCTTCGATGATAATATTATATTATAAAATCCTATTTTCCTGCAGTTAGTGACGCATTTCATTATTCAGAGTAAGATGTGTTTGTGCCGTGTATCTGTTTGTCTATGATCCTGCAGCCTCCAACCAAGGCCACTTAAGTTTATCTACATGCACATTTTGAGGGAAGTTGCTGCAGGAAAGGTGAAGAGGGGAAAATGATGGAATGTAA
Organism: Chascanopsetta lugubris; assembly: GCA_016785325.1. Classification (NCBI taxonomy): domain Eukaryota; kingdom Metazoa; phylum Chordata; class Actinopteri; order Pleuronectiformes; family Bothidae; genus Chascanopsetta; species Chascanopsetta lugubris. The sequence continues at coordinate 22,815 of JAFBJT010110272.1, forward strand.
GAAAAGCTGATGGATGGACGGATTGATGGATTGATAGATGAACAGAGCGATGAACGTTATTGATCCCAGGGGAAATTCAAGCATCTCACCAGCCTTTGACCTCTTGACCTTTCATACAGTTTCAATCAAGGTGTTGGTCACTCTGGCGGCGCTTTGGTTCTTAGGTGTGTTTTGTACAATAATAGAGTTCAACGACCCTCTCTCTCTTTTTGCACTATGAAGTTTTATACTTTCCTCCTTTAATTTGACCAAAAAAATATTTTATTTGACCTTGCAAGTACAACATGTACACTTTAATGACGCCGATGGGTGAAGTTGCATGTTGCGACCATAGACTAAATAAAGATGGACGTAGCATCTGCGACTTCACCCACAGGTTTCTGCCGAGTGCTTCTGAGAGTGGGCGGTTCACTTATCGTCGATGCCTAATTCCTCCTACTTCCTGGTTCATTCAAACATGGGAAAAGAGGCGGTGACATTATTGTAGGACATCCGCTCTCTTTAGCTATTTTTCTTTTTTTTATGCCTTCAGCGAATCATTAAAACGACTCTATCTTTCTGAAAGGTTCTGCTGCTTTCATGCATAGACTTGAATAACCAGAGCAGTGGATCAAAAAGAATTGAAAAGCATGGATTTCTAATTACTCTTTAGAAAGAGTTTTTGTTTTGCCTCTTTCCCACCTCCGGTAATATGCATTCCATTGTTATTGTTTTGCTTGCCGTTGTAAAACCTTTTTTTATTTAATTTGTGTGCATCATTATCTCCCATTAATGCACAGATGGATGCATCAAAATGAGATTAGCGTGGCCTCAGCTCGACACCGGCCCGAACAGCGGCTCCTGCAGCTCCCTATATTTGCAAGCCGTCAGGCGCCGCCGCTTATTGTTTATCCCGGGAATGTGTGATCGAATTCAGACATGTTTATGTAATCCTCCTCCTCATTTGCATATGTGTAGTTTTCCAGGTTTGGAGGGAAACTACTCCACCAGATGATTGCGTGCTTCCCTCAGGGGGAGGGGGGGGGAGGAGAGTCAGAGCAGGAAATAGATTGATGTCTTTGAAACGTCCTCTACCCTCCTTCCCTTTATCCCTCAAGCATTTGATAAAGGTGCTGTGACTCGAGGTGGTGCGTCAGAACAAACACCTGTTTCCTCATCACTCAGGTGGAAGTGTGAAGGTGCAGAAATCCATCTTGCAGCGTATCATTCGTCCATGAATGAGTGTCCATGTTTTTGCTAATGACGGAGGAGGCGAAGCCCCCCGAGCTTATCGCGCCGTCACCCACTTCAGGATCTGCTGACTTTGCTCTTTCTCCCCCTTCCAGGTACAAACGGGGACAGAGGGAGAGAGATGCTTGTCGTTCCCCATCGAGGCAGGAAAGCGAACAATGAGCGGCTCCGGCAGGGAAACTCGTCAACCTTGTGTTGTCAGCACACGCCGCCGCCGCTTTAAGAGGTGAGATATTTGTTATCGCAAGTCGTCCCCGTGAGTCGCTTCACACACGTCATCGCAGGATGACTAGTAAAATTAATTGTCTCGTTCGAAGCCATTAAATACCTCAAAGCAGCCGCTCAGACTCGGAGTGAGCCGGGCGGAACATTCAATAAAAAGGCAAAGTTGGGAAAAAGCAGATGGAACAATAACAATTCATTTCCCGAGGAGCTGCTGGATATGTGCGCCATCATGCTCTGCTGAGTCATTCCCAGGAATGACTTTGTTTCCTTTAAAGAGCTCACGCCTCCTGCACAAATGATAACAGGTAATTAAAACACAACGGGTGAGATGTACACGAGAAGCATAACAAGAAAAGGGGAAATAACTAAAGACAAACCATGTCATTGTAGATTCTAATAAACGGTATGATATTAATACTTTAAGTTGTTTGCAGTTTGCTACTTCACCACCAGATCCCATTGGTTCCCGTATTCTGAATAGAGCATCTGTTTAAAGTGTGTGAGATTATGGGTGAATGGACTTCAAAGAGGGTCATAGTAGTAATATCCAGATGTCTTTGTCTTGTGTGTTTCTAAATGTTGTCCAGTAGAGAAGTGGAAAAACCTGCAGTTCACACGATGGACAATTGAGGCTGGGTCTAAACGTGAGTCAATCCCCTTGGACTGGCTCATCTTAATTCTATTGAGGTTTGATATTGTGCATAATTCAGGGGCGTGGCCTCTTGAGTGACACCCAAGTCGACCCTCTACTTACTCTGTCCTGAAAGACGATGATATTTTCGAGGTAAAATGGAGGTCAAGGTCCTTATCTGAAACCACGCGGGGTTTGTCGGAGAGTCAAAGCAAACCGCATGGCAGCTTCTCCTTTCGCTGCCAGTTTAATGTTATTGCCTCCACAAACTGGATGTGACAGGTATTTCTAATCTGCAACAATGACCATTGATTAACAACTATTAGCCGCCGACTCTTTTGGCAGCCAAGATGAAAACAGGGAGGATAGAAATAGAGGATGATGTTACTGCGGTTTCATTTACCAAACAGCCGCCGGAGAAGGAGGACGACTTGATGCCAGAACATTTTTTCCCCTCGTACATCTCGATATTAAAATAATCCATGAACTTAATTTATCTGCAATATGTTTTTGAAAAATGGCAAAGTGGTTACGAGCCAAACCACAAATGGTACACAACGATGGATGGCATGACAAGTCCTCAAGGAGGAGCCAAAACATCTGGGTCGCCTCCTTGTGGCTGTCTGTGGTAGTGGTCATAACCCCTCCCTTTTTCATGACAGCAATTTTCTTTTAAGATATCAAATAATATGGACAAGGATATAATTATAGGTTGTATTTGAGTATTGATGATATGACAGGACCGTTCCCTGGTGGGAGACAATGATCTGGGATTGTACTTTATTGTAATCAGATGCTGCAGCAGCTCACTTTTCTATTAAAATTGAAGCCAAAATGTCTTGATCAGCCTCTAGTGGTCGTCCTCAGGATAGCTCACTGTTTGCTTCCTCCTCCGTGTTTCTGACTGGGACATGGTTGAATTATGAATAGCACAGTTTCCGTCATTTTAGATAAATGGCACTTCATTATAAGTTTATTTTTCTGCTAAGTTTGGATTTGATTAATTGATCTGTTAGAAATGGGGTCAACCATTTTGACTGATGGCTGAGAATTTGTGCCAAAACTTGACAATGACTAAAGACAATTCAAGATTTTTAGTTAGTTAGTTTTAGTGGAAGTTGACATTTTGTCTCCATCTTCCTGGCAATCACATGGAAATGGAAAGTTAAGGACGTTGACTTTAAATGAGTTCAAGTTTTATTTACAGAACTTTGTGATCGTGAACTGTGCCCATGACATGAGACAAAACAAGCTGCATGACAAGTCTCCACTTTTACATAAACTCTGACATCACTGACTGAAGAATAGAACAAAAGCTCCAAGTAACGGTATGTAACCTTGGCAACTCCTCCTGTCTACTTTTACCTTAGAATGGCAGCAGAAAGTATGAAAAGGTAGAAGAAGCTGAGTTATGTGCAGATTCTCATTCATCAGCTAATTGCCCGCTGGAAGAGAGGGAAAGGTTCTGAAGTCAGAAATACTTAGTGGATTCCATCTCAGCCTCCTCGGGAAGAGGAGACAACTTTGTTCCTGCATTTCCTCCCGAGTGTCAATCAACACCTGCTGCAGCCAAACAATGAGCTAGAAACTGCTGCTACGTACATTATGTAACATGGTTATTCAACCTGTGCCGATTTAAGATGGATAACCAAAGGTTTGTACATTTCAAATAGAATAAAAAGAACTTGCAGTTCACAGGGTGGCCACTTGAGGCCTGCCCTTAAAGCGAGTCAATCTGCATCTATATTCTATTGAGTAGGAGGCATGCCATGGTGCATACTTAAGGGGCGTGGCCTGTTGAGTGACACCTTGGCCGACCTCCCACGTTCTGTGTATGGTGCGACAGCACCCCAGATCTACCGGCGCCCCGCCTCTTTGACCATTTTTGGATGAACCAGGAAATAGAAGTTATGTAGAAACCTGTGGGCGATGTCCATCTTTATAAACAGTACTATATGGACTGGTATCAAAAATGCCCTCTGCTGGTTGGGTGCAGCATAGTTTATGGTTATGTTATTATGGTTACAACATGAAGCTTCACCTCTAGGTGTCATTCAAATACTTATTCCATGCTGAAACCACAACATTGCAATATGGTTATTCAACCCGTGCCGATTAAGAGGGTTAATATAAGGTTTATACATTTAAAATACATTTGGAGATGAGTTGAGATGTGGGACTTGTCACGCCGACTCTGACAGGTTCTCGGTATCGCGAGTCTCTGTGTTAGCATTTTGCACACAAATGGATTACACGGAGAGACAGATCACAACATGAAAGGCTTCCTGTGGCGTCCCTGAGCCCCGAGTACATCACTTATTTTGGCAGGACACAGACGAACCTCCGCCAAGCACTCCTCTGTTAAACGGCCCACTCCCCACTGCAGGAGCTCCTCCTCCGTCCCCTGAACACAGAGTAGGTTTTGCATTCCTTTTGTTATCGCGTGTATCTCTATCATTGTCAGTGTGCCCCCCCCCCCCCCCCCCCCCCCCCCCCCCCCCCCCCCTCCCCCCCCCCCCGCTCCCACCCCTACCTCTGAGCTTGTTGTTTAGATGTGATGTCTGCATGACAACACGCTCTCAGCTTGTTGTAGTTTCCTCTCTGGCATGTTTATGTGGGTCCTAAACTCTGGGAGAACACAGGCCTCCTGGGGGCTGCTGTCTGCTGTGTGGCCAGTCGGCAGTGACAGGGAGCAGCCAACTCGCGATGTGGAAAACTGTTCAGACGTGTTCCACACCCTGAGGATGTGTGCGGATTTGTATTGTTGGCGGTTGTGCCACCGTTTGGGCTTTTTTCGTAAAAAACAAACAAAAAGAGACTAAGCCGTTTAACTTTGCATGTTATGGATTTGACATAAAGATGGAAACTTTCTCCTATGATGCAAAAATTAAGCTGGAATAATGTGGCAATATAGTTGCAGCCATCTTGTGTATTTGACATAGTTTGAATCCATGCCCCATTTGCTAACATGGAGAAAGCAGTTTGTTTTTATCTATGCTGCCACCAACCAGCAGAGGGCAGTCATGATGATGTCACCTCATTTTTGGCACCAGTCCATAGATTGTATTTAAAGATGGACGTTTGTGAGGTCACCCATAGTTTTCTGCAGAGAGCTAATGAGGCTCGTAGCGTGTTAATCTCTTTTTAAACTACTCTGCTCACATGATTTAACGGGTGAAAGACGATAAAATGAGTTTCTCGAATTATGAAACATCTGATTTGCCACAATTCTCTGTGAATGAATGAACACACTGTTTTCAACAGCTGTTTAAAAAGAGAAAACAAAGAAAGAAACACTTGCAGCCCTAATTAGAGGCATCAATCTCCTGGGATGTACGTCAGGCGGCATATTCCGGTCCTCGCTCTGAGCTGCACTCAGGCTCACTGAGTCGCTGTTTTCTGAAGATGCAACATTCAGCAGCTCAGGAAATGATAATTGAGACGGAGATGTGTGTTAATAGAGAGTGAGTGGGTTTTGTTGTCATGGTTTCTCTCCTGAGTATCGACATCAGCGCAAATACAAGCAAACCAACTTTCGCCGCCTCCTGTTTGATTATGGTAACGACCTTGTTTTCCGGTGTTGGAGGGAAATGGAGATGAATAAGTGATGATTCCATGTTCGGGACCGCGACGCATGCATGGGAGTAGAGTCGGGCTCGGTGTTGTACATTCTGTCAACATGTGAATGTTGTCATTGATGCTAGTTGAGGGAAACAAACAAGGGAGCAGCTTTAATTCCGAATGAATGATTAAGAGCGTGGATTCAGCACAGGCACAACAAGACTTTGCACTCAGGCTTTCATTACTTTTTGAGCAGCTGGGAAATCCAATGTGGACGTGATGATTTCTTCTCGAAACCTTTGTTTTGAGAGAAACGCCACGATCCAATCAGAACAAGAGCTGGTTTAGATGGTACACTTATAATTATTTCAGTTGCCATTGGCAGAAGTGGAATGTAGGATAACTTCCACAGATGCTTTTACAAATGCGCACACACAATGTACAAGCAGTGTTTCCCTTGAAGGTCAACTTCATTTTATTGAATACCATTTTCCACGTAGCCTCAGATCCAATGGAATTCATTTCAGCTAACGTGTCTTTTGCAACAGGTCTAGAACAATGTCGACCTGAGCATGACAGGATCGATCTGCAGCACAGTGGCACTTTGATGGTGCAAAGTTAGCACTGCTATTATTGACATATTTAATTTGGAATAAGTGATTTAAAAGTTGTTGACTGGAATTAACTATTCAGCACAAGATCTATTGCTCTCTATTTGATTGGCACTTTTAATTTCAGGTGCTTTATAAATGACCAATGAGCCAAACAAAATAAAAATCACAAAAATCCTGAAAATCACAGAAGATGAATGAAGATAAATGAAACAGATAAAATGTCCCCCTTTGACTCCCATTATCCAAATATCACTCCGGCTGGATAGACTTGGAATAGTATTTCTTTATCTGTCTTGAAGTTTGGACTCTGAGAGAATCCATGCTTTATTAAAAATGTCATGTCAGTACAAGACGAACGTTACACAAACACTCAGAGACAGAATGTGTGACATATGGCTGTCATTTCATGCTTGGATCGAACGCCACTTGTTGACAGAGCAAAGCAAAGTGAATAATCTCCCATCTCCCTGCTGTGCCTACTCAACAATCTCTATTTACTCTCAGTCTGACTGCAGATTGAGTTAGTCTTCGTAATATGACAAGATGGATAAGTGGATGTCTGCTGCCTCTGCCGTCTCTAAACAGCAAAATGTCTTAAAGTGACAGGACACGCAGAAGAAGAATCCCTCGCTCCCGTCGCCGGCTGTAAATCCACCGCTGCAGACGAAGCAGTAGCTTGAGTTTGAACGTTACAGTAAGTTATTATTAATAGTTATTGAAGATCACACAGATGGAGAGAGTGTGTGAAGTTTAGACACGTTTCCCGAGCTCCAGCCTCCTGTCATGCTCGCTGGATTTTCCCTTTTCAGACATTAAGAAACAGCAGTAATCCTGGAATCTGACACATTGCACAGGGGCCGGGAATGAGTTATGCTTCAGATCGCAGTCGGGCTTCTCTTCATTCTCTTTGGTTTTGACGAGCGATGGAGAGAATGATGAAAAACATCATTTTTGGCTGAAAGATCACAAGAGAGAGAGGGCAAAATAATAGAAATAAAAGAAATGAGGCAAGTGGCAACTTTTCCAGGAAGCCATGTGTCAACTTTTCATATTTGAATATTATTCATTCAAGTTACAATATTGCTGATGCATTTCCATACATGTAAATACTGAATGTAAACACATTGAATAACAGACTGTACAGTACTCTGTGCTACAGGCTGTGTACAGTGGAAATATATAGTGATTAAAACAGACTTTAATAGATGTTTAAAAAAAATTACTTGGAAATAAAAAATAAATCAATGGGCTGAAAAAGTGAAATAAGACAATAAATAACATAGCTATATAAGATGGCCGACATGACTCTACATAGGAGTCACAGTGGGCAATGCTATTGAATTTTTTGTTTCTGATTGTTGGGAGTTTACACCATGAATGTTTGCACATGCCAGATGATGGATGCAGCTTTTCAAATCCCTTTCGTCCGTTTACCTGCATCTCTTAGGTCTTATCGTTGAGTCTTGAGTTGTTAAAGCTTCACACTTGAGTTTGTATCACTTCCTCCACCAGGTGAACCACTCTCCACTCTCCTTTGTGGCTGCACGGCCGTAGACTCGTCCCCTTTGTGCGGTAAATGGAACCTATTTTCCATCATAAATGCAGTGAGAGTTTCAGCGAACTGTTATTAGTGTTGATGCCATCGCGTTCTGCAATTTTCCAAAGTTGAAGGCCACTTTCAATAAACTTGGGTTCAACTTATCCCTCATATACAGTCAGTGGTGCTAGCTCAAAGAATCAAACCGCATAAAACCTTTATGGATTTTTTTACTTACTAGAATTTTTCCTGGTGCTTCTGAAGGTAAAACCTTTTAAGTTAAAATGTATTTATGGTTGACCAGCAGAGCTGAGGAACTTATTGCATTTGCAGTCGTTGCGCATGCATTGATTATACATTATTTCAAACCTCAATAGAATAAGATTAAGCCCCGCCCCTGCACAGTTGTCACAGGCAAACTATTAATTCTGTCATTGGTACCATTCACCTCGACAGTTGACCAAAAGTGGGGACTGACTTGTGTTTGGAGACAGCCTCTAGAGGCCACCCTGTGAATTGCAGGTCTTTTCACTTCCCTGATATCCATCTGCACCGCAGGTTGGCCCTTGACAGACTAATGGAAATTTGCATTTAAACACATTTCAAAGAATGAAAAACGGCTCCAATGTGAACTTTAACAATGGAACGTAATTAAAAATGTATTTATCTTCTAGATTGGATTCATCCCTATAGGAGGACTGTATTGTTCTCCAACACAATGACTCTGTGCCGTCGCTCTTGAGTATATTTGAAGAACTGAACTGGGTGTCATGCATGAAGCACTGTGAAGAACTCAGTGTCAATGACAGCGCAAGTGACGATGAAACATGTAAGAGCATTTAATGGTGAATTGAGCTGTGTGAGGGCTGGGAGATGAGCGGAGCTCACGCAAGATTTCCTTTTGTGTTTTGGAGAATTCCCAGTGCAGCGAGAGGCAGCAGCAGCGGTGGTGGATGAGAGGATGAAAACATAAACACATTAACGAGGGCAAGTCAGCGAATGAGAAAACTGCTCTGATCTCAGATTGCCGGCATTAGATTCTGTGGAGAAGGAGAAGGAGAGGTGTCTTTTCTATTTTGATGTTGGATGCAGTGCAGATGGCGATCTGGAAGCTTCTGCCAGTTGTCATGGTTACCGTCTTATTTCAGCTGTGATTTTGTTGGGTTTTGTCGGGAACCTGAGAAAGTATGTCAGCGTCATTGCACTCCTGGATTGGAGCAGCTATCTTTGAAGTGACAAGATGAACAGTCATCATCACTACACGTTTCATTATGAGTTCTCTAACTATCTCCACTTCCACAGCCTCGTTTGGCTTCTGAAGACGATTACCACATGACTCATTTTAATTAAACTAATCAATTGTATTCACTCTGTTAATGTTTCTTTAGTCAGGAAACGAACTATGAAATATTCTGCCCACTTCATTCTAAAGTAGATGATGTTTGACATCAGCCAAACTGAAAAACCCAAAGTAAATTGTATATTTCGCTTTTAATTCTTATTTTATATTTTAAACTCCGATTGACATCTGAGACCGTGTCACTGTGTGTGTTTGTGTGGGTGTGTGTGTGTGTGTGTGTGTGTTACTGCCAACAGCGCCTGTGCTAATAATACAGTTAACAGTTATTAGAGTCAAAATCTGCAGTTTCTTATTTGAGATATTTGGCTGTATTTCTGATCAGTGGGAGGAAGCGGCTCCGAGTCGTCCATCTTTATATGTTCAGTACATCTCGGCCAAGCCTGTGTAAATAGTTTATCAACACAAACATTGAAAATTCTTGGATGAACTATTCATCATCATCATCCAGGATCTAAAAAAATAAAGTCATGCCTCCTAATGTGCGTTGTGCTGTTTCAGATATTTATATTTTGTTATTCTAGAAACGACAAACAAATCCGATTCCCTTATTTTTAGTCGATGACTTCACTTCTCCTCCATTTCTCTCAGCTCAGGGCAGAGCCTCCATCTTTCCCTGATTCTTAAGAGAAACAAGCTGCACCGGTCCACAGGACTGTACCCTTTGAATGGAGAAAGTGGTATTGATAGTAATTGGATGAGGTTTCACGTATGTGGATCATACAGCCGGCCTGTTCATCACGTCCACATATGAAGTTGTTTGTTTATATCAGTTCAAAGAGCCAATGGAAAAGTGAGTGTCCGGGATCCTGTGTCAGTGTGTGTGTTTATTGTACGTGAGATCTGTGAACGAGTACCTTTTTCAAAGTGCACTGCATCCAGAGAAGGATGCCTGCCTGCAGTTTGAGAGTAGTATGTTGTATTTAATGTTTTTGTTTCATCAAGGGATTTTGACAGAACTATTTTTTGTATCAACTAATAATGTATTTACACCATTATTCTGTTTAAATTGCTTTAGGACCGATCAGAAACATGGTTTCCTGACAGAATGTAAAATAACATAAAATAAAAATCATACAGCTAAATGTCACTATAGCGGCCATATAGGGATACTTTTCTGTTTTTTATGGTATATTAAAAGAATAGATAAACCCTCCATTGCTCTGCTCATGACATGAAATCCAATTTATTCAGATAATCACTGTTTCTTCCCTCATGTCCTCTCAGTACTCACCTGTGTACCTGTGAGTACAGCCTAGTATTTTGTACATCGATCTCTTCTGCCAACAAATACTTCCTGTGTCACTGTGACAGTTGCCACTGACACTCGAGGGAAGTTTACCTCCGTGTCCTCAGCTTTACTCTTGGCAACTACAGTGATGTTGGCAGCCGGCCGAGGTCTGAAGACTGTGTGTGTGTGTGTGTGTGTGTGTGTGTGGGGGGGGGGGCTTAAACCCTGTGCCTCATCTATCTGAATGGGAGAAAAGTGAGATCGCTGGCGGAGGAAAGATCGATGAGCCGGTCAGGACCCAGCAGGAATATTATAATATGTATCACAGGGGCTCAGCTGCAGGGAGAGTTCATCCTGAAGCTCACGCTGTCTCTGTTTGAGGATCAATCTCTAACACACATCTCTGTCTGGTTGGAGGATTTTATTCTTTACTGGAAAGAAAAAGGAATCGTTTACGTTTTGCAGGAATTAGCATTTATGCAAAATGCAGCGGCGAGGTGAGGGCATGCATCATTAGTGGAGGCTCTTCCTCCTCCGAGCAGCTGCAGGAGGAGAACCCCCCTCGCTCCCTTTGCCCTCCATGGATATCGATTGGACGCATCACGGCTGCATGTGACTAAACAGGCTGGCAGGGCCACGCTCACACTCTCAGGCGCTTCACGTTGGCTTTAGGACGCGGCCTCGCTGAAGAAGCGACAGCATGTGTCATCCTCGCTGCTCGGTGGCAGGCATCTGCTGGACTGATGATATCACAGGCATTGATATACAATACATCATATCAGCACATGGCACACTCAGCAAACACTGCTCCTCTGTGGGACTCAAACACATCAATTATGTCTACTCTGTGAAAGGAAGGGGGCGTCGGCTCGTTTCCTACAGCTCTATCTCCTCCATGTAAATGGAAGATCTCCACCTTTGGTACATGCAAGGATTTCCAATTAAGTTATTATTTATTCATTTATTTTCTCACATTTTGGATGTGAAACATGTTAAGGTGCAGTGTGTAAGATTTGGTGACATCTAGTGGTGATGTTGCATCCATCACCCTCACCTCTAAACATGCAGGTGAACCTTTGGCTGACTTGTTACATTAAATCCCGATTTCAAAAGAAATGGGGATGTCAGTGTGTTAGTGTGTATTTTGTAATCGTTTTTCTACCAATAGAAGTGTCACCAAATCTTACACACTGCCCCTTTAATCTATATCATCGGAACAACGAAAAGAATGGCATTGCAAATAAATATGTAAGTGCATCATAATGACTTTTCATTCAATGAAAAACAGTTGTAAGGAGAAATTTAATAAGTAAGGAGATCATAGAAGATGAATATACGCAAAAAGATAAATTACAAAAATATGCAATGGAATATACAAATATAAACACATTATATATTCTAATCTACTTAATGCAAATGTTGCAGCACCAGCTCAACATGAGGAAGTGTCCGAATCATCTGTGTCCTCTGCTGTGCATTATTCCAGCATCTGTTGTGGCTTGTTGAATTCCTCTCACACTGAGCCTTCTCTCTCTCTGTCATTGTTTAGGGAGCGACGAGCCTCAAGGACGGAGATGAGGTCGAGTGGGATCCAAAGATGGAGAGCCAGGTGAAAGAAGATGACGACAACAAAAGGAAAAGAACGAAATTACCAACCGCCCGCCGATGCCCCCTCCACTCAGCTTTCAAGGGTGTGGAGCCTCGTTGCCGCCACCGGGATGAGTGAGGAGCCGGAGGAGCTGATGACTCAATAAACCTGCTCACCTCATACAGACACATGTAAGGTAGGAATTTGACACTTGGATGAAGACACTATGTATTTGCCCCTAACTGCTGTCGTGTAGTCACCGCCAAAGTAAAACCCGTGGGAGTTTGAGATGCTGAAACAATTTTTACCCCGATGCTTTCCGGTCTTTATATTGACTTTTTAAGACTTTGTAGTTTTTATTTCCAATAACATTTGAGTGGAAATCTCTTTGAATATTGGTACAAACTACATACAACAATTGTATTTTCTGGTCACAGTGATCGTACAAGTATTTTAGTGCATTGTGAACACGTTATCCTGAGTTTACCAGCAAAGTATTTGGCTTTCGGCTTCTTCTTACCACCACCTACTGGACTGGAGGTGTAGTGCAGTATCTTTAACCGAGCCCTCCCATGTGTCATCAGCCTGAACTTTGAGGTGCAGTGGAAACCAAACAGATTACTAGGGATTCTTTTACCCAGGTAATTCTGTTGATGGACTTCTGCAACCATCATCGTGACCTTGTGAGTCTGAAAGAAATTCTATTTAGATGGAAACTGGAGTGGAAATCCTGCAGTGCCTCATTGTGGAGCAGCATGAATGGTCACCTGACCTCCGTTTGATGAAGTAGATGTTGGACTCACTGAGTTTGCGTAATGCTGGCTTTCTTTCTTCTCTCTCTCCCTGCAGCTCTAATAAGACCCATTAAAGTAGCTCATAAACAATCTTTAGCCCAGCTCAGACGGCCGCTTGCAGAGAGCACCCCCCCCCCCCCCCCCCCCCCCCCCCCAACATCAGCCAAGTTTAATTTTGGCCCGCCGTCAAGTTAGTTGCAGAATTAACATTAATTAACATTAATTAGCGATAGCTGATAAGACCTGCCGCCAGCGGAGTTTGTCATTGTAAGAGTTGGACGCGACGGTCAGATGTTTTCCTGCTTTGCTCTTTGCTAATCAGAGAATAGTTAGTGTCCGAGATTTTTTGGATCTCTGTCTCTATTCCCAAACACATCTGGCCCACAGCGTGGTTCGATGTGTGGCACGTCGAGTACGAGCTGCGCTGTTCTATACATGAAGCTAGAAGAATATTTCCAAATATGCTTGTATTTAATTTTTTATTTTGATGATACAGATTATACATACATAAATTGCCCATAAGATGTTGTCAATAAATTAATCGAATGATATCAAAGTTTGTTTGGCGGCCGGTAACAATCCGGGATTCTTAAGTGGCCCTCCCCTCACCTTCACTCCCTCTGCTGCAGAGTGAGAGACTCGGTGTCACTATGGAGACGCTCAGCAGGCTGAGACCAGATGATGCAGCTCCGCTAAGAAAAGATGGGCTTGTAATATTCTTTATATCGTGTTGTGACTTTCAGACTTCAGATCAGCTCAGGGAACGATGGTGACTGTGGCACTAACTGCCAAAAGGTGTTGGGATCCACATTAACATTCCGTTCAGAGACAGAGTCAGAAAAAGGGCAGGGATCATTGTGGGTGATGAGAAGCGTTGTTTTGTCTTAAACTGGTCCCGTCTGGATGATATTACTTCCTCCTCTATTTGCAAAAAGGAGAAGTGAAAAGGGCTTTATTTCACAAAGTGTTAGGTTTTATAACACGAGCAGAAATTAGGAAACATTACTATGTGGAGCAAATGGTGAACAGTAGATCCAGACGTTTTTATACTAAGACCTTGGCTCATCTCATTTGGGGGTCAATTATTTTTTTCTTCATCCCTTTTCAGTCAGAGGATTTTGTGTTTGACACAAGCTGCAGAGTTTACTTTTTAAGTAGTAAAGATATACAATAAAACTCATCAACAATGATTCCCTCCTGAGATTGAATGCTTTACAGCGTAAGGTTAGCAACCACTATTAAAACAGTGCTTTCTCCTCCCTACAAAACAAAGACCCAGTGAAATATATTTTAGAAAATACATTTAAATATATTTAAAGGGGCTACATTAATTTGACAATAAATGCCAATATACAACTTCATATATAGTTAACATTTGGACAGGAATTATATTCATATATTAATACATATTTCACAATATTTTGAAATTTACAAATTCTACTTATACATGTTGTACCTATACATTATACATCATTATGCAGTATCATGTAATGGTGGCAACAATGAAGTCATGTGACAGTGGTGTATTTTCATTAGAGCTTCATCTTCACTTTATACGTTTTATGATCAGGTTTTCTCAATCATCAAAGTGTTATCAAAGTGTTCTCAGTTAATGAATATGATCCAGTTTGTGTTACCAATACTTTATCTTGCAGTTTATTGTCAGCAAACATCCAATGCAAATATTTCATTACATTTGTACTGAGCTTAAAACGCTGGGGGGAAAATACAATCAAGAATGACGCTGTTGCTTCTTGACACCTGTCAGTGCTGAAGGGAAGTAACAATTTCCTCAGATTGCTTTGACCACTGTTTTCACCTTTTATAATTCTTTGTGCGGCAAATGGCAAATGATGGTTCCAGCGTGTCAAATTATGATGTTTAACCCGTCTATGCTACATTTCAGGCTGAAATGCACCGTAACGATGCAATTTGCCTCAAATATCAAGCAGTGTGAAAGATGAATGTTGGTCCTTTGTGACAATGCTGAGTGTGGAGCGAGGGATGAAGCACATAAGGAAGTGAAAAAAACTTGCAGTTCACTGTGTGGCCATTTGAGGCAAAAGCAAGTCAATCCCCATAGACTTTCATGTTAAAATAATCAACTCCAGAGGTGAATGAAACATGTTTAGTCTGGTACAAACTACAGTTTTGGTCTCAATGAGTCTTTCCTGTGACAACAGGGGCGGGGCTTATTTTTATTCTATGGACATTTCAATTTCTACAAGTATAAAAAAGAACTAACAGCTGCCTTAAGAGTCCAACGCTGAAATGGAAAAACTTACAGTTGTTGACATTTTTTATATTTTCTTGGCTTCAGGTGTCTCCACCATGCTGCAGCAGAGACAACCTACTGGACTTTTACTTATATAAAGATATATAAAGATGGCATTCTTTTAAAAACTCATATTTATAAAAAAAATATGATATAAAAAAAAAACAGATCTTCCTGTGTTGAAGGATGAGTCCAATACGGAAGCAGAGAAACACAAAACCTTGGTTACTTACAAGGCTTTTTATGTGTCAGCACCATGGACAGCAACAACGTTTTTAGCTCAAGCAGCAACTTCCAGGGCTGATGGACGAGTCCAAGTGGACAAAATTGCAGTTCACATGGTGGCCACTAGAGGCTGGCACCAAAAGCAATTCAATCCCAGACTCCCGTGTTAAAATGATCAACTTTAGAGGTGTTTAAAGTGTGATACAAACAACGGTTTTGGCCGAGGAGTGACTTTCGCGCAGTTTGCTTCGTAAGCACTCTGTAGACACCTATGGGTGACATCCTGGATGTTTCGTCCATCCTCATATGGTGTGGAGACAGTAGATGCAAAGGACAGTGAGTTGGAGTGTCTCTGCTCCTCAGAGGTCCCGATTTGTGGAGCTGGAGCACAAAATGATCACTATGCATGAGGAGGAGGAGGTGAAGCCGGGGCAGTGTCAGTGTGAAAGCATGACAGCGGAAAAAAGGGGGGGAACCCCGGCATATGTCAACATGGAGGCACTTACCGAAAGCAGAGGAGGCTATCCTTCATTTTGACAGTTGACTTTTTTTTTTTTTTTTTCGGGCTTTAGCTCCGAGCTCCCCCGCTGCTGCTGCCACAAAAAGAGCCGGAGAGGAAGGTGGGATAAAACGGCATGGAGAAGAAGCAGCCTGACTGTTTGGCCTCACTACCCACAGCGAGTCGTTTGATCGACGGTAACAACAAGAAGCTGGCTGGGTGGAGGTGTGGGAGATGTACCTGAGGAGTGATGGAAATAACCCGGCTCTCCATAAAAACAAAACTATCATCGATTTTCAGCAACTTTTACTTTACCTCCGTTTATCGATAGTCCTGCAGAGGACGTCCACGCTTCTGCATTTTTTAAAGCTATAGTGTTTCTTATCCCTTCCTCTTCGTCTTCACACAAACAAAACACCTCCCGACAAACAGGGTAAATAATTCTGTCGGGTACAAAACATCTGGAGATTCTCCTGTGGATGTAATTTCTACAAAGATGGAGGGATGGAGGGTTCTGCTCTAAAGGCATAATATGGTTTCAACTGCCACCCATTTTTTATTGACACGACAGAATGAACATGGACGACGTGGCAGCTTCCCGAGCCCAAAACGTCTTTATCGCCCCCTAGGGGCGTGTTCTTGTATAGGTCATAAACCCGACATTCTCTATTTTGTATCATCTCGCTTTGGCAACCATGATAAATATGCAGATTTGGCCCGAGAGCAGCCTCTGATTAAACGTAACTACATTTATATACAACAACAAATCATCTGTGCAGCAGGTTGCAAATTCACGTGCAGATCCAGCAGAGAAAAGTTTTTCAAACCTGAGCTGCATGACCCGCCAAGGTCTCTCCCTCCTCCTCCTCCTCCTCCATCTACTTCTTTTGAATCTCCGTCTTGTTCTTTCTAATAATTCCCAATCTTGCAAAAAAAAGTCCCTGTGCAAGTTCAGGCCTTGGGAGCGGCGCATTATGCTTTCACATTTAATTTATACCAACAACTAATCGTCATGCATAATGCAGTGAGGCAAGTGTGGAAACAAGCTCACAGGCTGCGGGTAATGCTAATTGAATGTGAAGATGAAGTATCTTGTAGACAAATTGTTTGTGACTCCATCCTGTGCCATAATTACTCATGTTAAATGAGGGGGAAAGCATGCAACAATGTTGAAAGATGCATCTCTCCTGCAAACAGATGTGATGCATTCCATTGGTCCTGCATGAAGCCGAGACCTCCATACATGTTTCCGTTGCCGCCTCCTGAATCTAAATCTGGAACAGACACAGTGACAGACCTTAAAGGTTTAATGACTGCGGCCGTTTGCGTGTGAGCGATGACTCACGCCTCATTTTTTACAGTGGATAGGTGAGAATCAATCAAAGCCATTGGTGACAAACTGCTTTTCATCTCATTTCCATTTCCCGTGTTTGTCCACATTCAGGTTGGGTCAGCGTCGGGCGGCTCGACCCCCTGCAGTGAGAAGCACACACACATCTTTAATGAACGCTGCACACAAAGAGACCTCGTCCACATCTCTGCAACTTCCGTAAAAGCCAATTAGAGTAAGAGTGCCATTCTTCCACAGCCACCTAATGTGACTAAAAACCAAGGTCTCGGCTAATTCCATCAACACAGACACATAACAAGCCAGCACAGATAACTGCAGAGAGAAGAAACGAGGCGCAGTGGAGGGCAATTCTTTTTCTAGGGGGCTACATGAGGAATCCAGATTGTTACCAGGGGCCAAACTATTTTTTTTTTAAATTTTTTTTTTACATCAAGCCCCTTTGTTTATCATTCAATTAAATGATTGAAAACATATTGCGGGCTACATATATATTTTTAATGTATTATCTATATCATCTTTATTTCAGTAACTCCAAACGTCATCTTATCAAGAAACTCAGATGGATGCAAACAGCATATCTTAATATATATATACTATAATCCTCCATGTACACATATTTACAAGTAAACCGTTTGCTGTTGGCATCTTGATTCGACATCTATTCTGCTGTCTGCCCAAACTCTGTATCAGCTGAGAATGTAAAAGATGAACTGGAGCATCACTGGCCTGCGCAGTTCTGACCTTGTGAAAGTGGAGCGGTGGTGTTGACACATGAAGAGCCTCTGGTGGAGTGGGTGGTGAGGCCCTAATGGGGCGTTTGTACATCTGCTCATCTCACTTCATCATCCAGCGTTTGTTCCCCGCTGACCCATTAGACCAGTTTTACTGGAACCTTCATATATTTTCCTCTGGCCCAGCAGCCAAAACAAGAAAAGAACACTTTCTCCTCACCAATAATTTAATCAGTGCAGCCGTCATTAGGTTTCCTGACCCTGACCACACGGCGGAGTCGGTGCAGAGCAGAAACACATTTCAACCCTGTAACATCTTACCATTACCAGGGCTCCTGCAGCTTTTAGAATGTTCTAATTAAGGCTTTTTAAGACTTATTTGGTTACTTTGCCACTTTACTTTGAAAATCAGTAGGTAAATGGAAAAGCATAATCAGGTGATGGATACAACATGCAACTTCACCTCTAGATATCAACAAATATTACACACTGCACCAGACTTCTTACAGATCTGTGGTAACTCTGACTTTAGATTAAGTCCAAATTAAAGAGGAATAGCTCCGTATTGAATATTTAGTGAAGCTGTAAAACAAGCTCTTTTACCTCGGACTAAAAGCTAAAAGCGAACTCGATTTTATTTTGTACCAGTGGGTAAAAAAAAATGTGATGAAACGAATATAGATGTAGACGAGAGGTGAGAGGTGTTTTTGAGAGGCTGGTGATTCCCTCGGGCTAAACAGCAGAGTAGCCGTGAGTGGGTGTCTCTCTCACGCTGCCGCGCAGCCGTCGCTGCTCAGGATCAACCATATTGCAGTAATTGGTCCGAATCGTTTGATGTGAACTCGCCGCGTCTTCGTTAATTTATTGAGCTCCGTCCCCGAGAACGAGATGCTCGGCAGATATTCGGCTTCATCTGTTGCTGAAAGTCGTGGTCCTCCTCCTCCTCCATCAATGAGGAAATCATCACTGCTTGAGGGCTGCATGTCATTTTCACTCTCTGCAGGGAATAGTTTTTATTTTGTTTTAAATATGCACCAGCCTCAGTGTGCAGTTTGCTTGGTTGATTTGGAGGTTAGAATGAAAATATATAAATATATCTGGGTTATATATGGAAACAGTTTCTAAGGTTAAACCACAGCTCTGTCTTTTACTGAACCTGTAGTTTTACATAGTTTGAATAGACGTTGGAAGGACAACAAGCTTCCAATTATCTCATTCCACCATTTACTTCTAAGCAACAATAACTATGATTGAAGCACAACTTCAAAATCAAAGAGCAGATATAAAGAGGCCGCAGAGAATGGATCAAATGATGAAATTAGATGAGACATTTAGTCTTTAAAAATAAAAACTCATGGCTGCTGATGTGGGAGTGTGACGCCCTTTGAGAACTTTGCACATTCTGACATTTGCAATCATTATTCCGGGGTGGGGGGGGGGGGGGGGTTCNNNNGGGGGGGGGGGGGGGCGTTCATGAGAAAGCCAGATAGAATGGGGAAATGAATGCGGGTGGTTTTCTAAACTGGGACTTTTACTTTGAAGGCTAAGAAAGCATGGAGAGGTGTGGCCATATGTGGCCTCGCATATAAACAAGCGTGACAGAATCACGCACGCAGGAAGCGGAAGCAGATTTTGGCTAACTGCTTCTAGCTTCATGTATAAAACGGTGCAACTCGTGCTCGACTCCTCAGGTCACATTGAACGACCAAAGGTGGCCCGCGGGCCGTATATTGCCCCGGTCTGAAATAGACTCATCTGCAGTGTGATTACTGTGACATTAGGAAGAAGTTAAATCTGACATTTCTCATCAGTTCAGTAAATCACAGCGTGCGTGAGGTCTGAACAGTTCCAAGTGCTCATCCAGACTCCTGCTATCTCCAGCCTGGAGCTGGGAACAGAAGGTCAGCAGACATCAGGCTCTGAGCCGCCGAGAACAGTAGAGATAAAGAAGGTCAGCCATGTTGGATGAGGCAGAGCCGACCCGCGCTTTAAGAGGAACAGATCCAGTGATTTCAGTGAGGGCCCACAGGTGCCGATGTTCCCCCATGAGCTTTATCTTTAAGTCTTTTTGTACGAACCTGGGTTGGTTTGAATGATGTGGCTCAAGTGTTGGGAAACAAAGGTGAGGACGGGATCCTGGATGGAATGAAAGAGGGAGATGTAATCGCAGTGAGCTGACAGATAGTTATCTCTGCAACTGAGAGGAGAAGAGACGCTGGGGTTGGGATGAAGAATCACCCCCCGTCCAACCGGCTGTTCTCTGTCCAAGTCCAAAGTGTCTGCATGGAGCGTTAGAAAGTCTTTGTGTGTGAGTGTGGAGTTGAAAGGGTGGTAATGGCCATGTTGCAGACTCTCCATACAACAAACAGTTATAAATGGCGGTTAAACGACTCTATTTTTACAAATCCAGATGAATTAAAATGTGATTTAATCAGGCTTTTAGGACCCTGTTCACTCTCCTATCCTGGAAGTACGCTTTTACCGTTTGGTAAGAACGTGAACAAAATAACAACGCAAGACCCGTTGTTTACTAATTTTTTGGGAATGTTTCATAGAAGAGCATCTCTGCATGATTAAAATTGGAACTGATGAGTCCAAGATTAAGGTTAGCGCTTAATATTTTTGTAATCTATCCTTTTCCAGGACAGTGGGCTTATTGATCCTGATCCTCTTCCACCATTATTGATATTGTAGTCATTGTTGCGTCCACCATCATGGATCTTGTTGTGTACCATTGTTGTCCCCTCTGTTTGAGTGTTAACCATCATGGATGTATAATTATTATATCATTTTATAGATAATATAGATACACAGAAGCTTGAACATTGAGGTAGTGCTAACTCTGGTCATATTAGGGCTGTTATGGTAGCATGAAGTCATTTGAGGATATATGAAAAGAGGGTCAGGAGGGAATAGAATAGAGTGGTGATTGAGATGTAATATAGTACTTCCTGTCCTGGTCTAACTTCACACGTAAGCAGAATTCTGCTCTATTCCGAGTCTCTGTCGGTCCCATTCACATTGACTCCTTCCTTTGGTGTTGACATGGTTCTATATGCAGCGATAAACTGCATCAAAGGCCAAAGAAAAGTCCAGGAACATCAATAAAAGCTCAACAAGCGGCTGACGTGCGTCCGTGCTCAGAAGTGCACTTTCGTCAGCGATCGCTGTGCTCGCTCTGAACGCCGGACTCAGAGTCTATTAAAAAAAGAGAGAGTGCATTCATTCAAGAATGATCCAAGCTATGTATAGACGGCTTTATTCAATAATTTGACTTGTCTCTGAACTTCACACAGATCTGAGTCAAATTTCCTCAGTCCTCTGGTCAGTAGCTCCCAGTCCAGCATGGTTTATATATAGACTTGACGGATGGATAAATAAATAAATGCGATTTATGTTAGAGATGCAACATGATAGATGTTAAATGATAGATCTGACTGAATGTGACGGGTTCAGTTCAGTTCAAACCACTTTATCTGTCCCAGAGGAGCAATTCACTCTTACAGCCTTTCAACCAACAGACTGAAGTGTACCGTATTCTTTAGACAAACAACATAAGTACCCGTGCTTTTAAAAATACTATTTTAGTAACAATTCCTGATGTAAACAAACTTGAAAGAACAGAGTAAATAATCCTTTTATGTGACAGTGATAAAGGTTCAACAGCCTGATGTGGATGCAATAAATGGATATAAGAGATACTTTGTTGTCCTCCTCACATGGTCAATACTATTTTTCAGTCTTACATGAATTAAAAAACAACAACACAAACACACTTATGCACAATAGTACAAAGTACAAGTTGTACACAGATTCAATTGAGTTCTGCAAGTACTCCAAGAGGCTTCATTAGATCTGGCAAACTTTGGCCCCGCCCACCAGCTCAGGGGTTGATGGGGTCCACCTTTGTCCTTTTCCCAGCATTTTGAAAAACCTTGGGAATGTTTCCACCAAATTTTAAATTCCTGAAAATATAAAAATAGCCCTCTTGTTGTGAGCTATGTTGATGTCACTGAAGTTTGCTTCCTGTATTCTGGACCAGTATGGGCATCGCGTTAGGAATGGGTTCAATGTGCGGCTGAACATGGGTCGTATGATGACAATGAGCATAGAACAGTAGAGGATTGTTGTTATGATGCAGGAGCAGCAGCATCAGCAGCAGCAGCAGCGGCAGCAGGAATTTCTTGATGACAGGCTGCAGACTCTGTTGGAAGCCATTTACAGATGTTGGTGTTTTGATGATCAAAGCTGAGTTCATTGTCCGGGATGATGTGAGAGTCTGTGGAGCTCTTCCACTCTTCCACCTGTCTCACTGTTCATGGAGATGTGACAGTGATACTGGCTGTGGTCCTAATTTTCAATTCCAATTTGGGCAGATTTATCTGCTCATCTTTGCCACTAGATCCCTTAAAACGACAGTTTGATAAGAATGTGTCTCCGTTCAACTCCGGGCTATTTGTTTACCTCACTTTAAGCTCACCCTCTCCATTAATTGGTTCTTGAAGTGCACAAATCCCTGCTAGATATATTTTATAGTGGCCTATATTCAGTGGTGGGTATTAAGAGAGCCAGCAGCAGCAGCAGCAGCAGCAGCAGCACATTGCCCTCCTCCTCTGAGACGACGGAGGAAACAGTGGGCGCTTTCTCCAAAGAGCACACAGCCATATTCATTAGGATATTCACGGGTGCAGAGGGACGGCGGCCGAGAGCAGCTCAGTGGTATAAAGTATGCAAGTGTTTAACCAAAACGGGTGGAGCTTGAGTCGATATTCAAACACTGTACTCGGCATAGAAATGCGTCGCTATGTGCATGAAGTGCATTTCGCTCTATTCCAGAATCTCATCCATCCATTTATCCGTTCATGCAGATGGGAGTTTTTTCCTTTTCAAGCACCCTCTCCCTCAACCTGCTCCGTCTCGTTACCAAGATATTCTGCCCTCGCTTCTCTGCACCACACAAAGAGAATACTCCCTAACTGCATAGATGGAGAATGTGGTTATGACAGAGTTTCTATGGAGGCACGCTGCCCCTTTTTGGCTGGTGCCCAAACCACGGCGTTGCCAAAACACAAAACATGCTGCAGTAGAATTTTTTTTAACATTTTTTTTAGTCTTGAATGGACATGGAATCCTGGCGATGTCCTCAATCCCCACAAATGCAGGCACATTAATGCATATAAGCCTCCACACTCAATCATCGCCACCTACAAGCCCCTCCCCCTCTGCACGGGAAGCACCATTGTGGAGTTTGAGCTGTTGAGTCAGAGAAAATGAGAAACATGTGGATCACATGGGTGGTGTTAAAATTAAAAAGCAGGAGAATGATATCAACATGGGTGGCGACACAGGAACCAATCGGAACACTCATGTTTATTCACGCCTCGCTCGATGGCGTCCAGAAGTGCTCTGGTCAGCAGCTGTTGCCAACGCAATTTTTAAAATCAAAACCAAACTGAGACATTCTGAATGTAAATGAGCAGAGATGGCTGGCTAATTGACTTCCATCAGTAAATGTTGCACATTCACACTGAAGAAAATGTATTTTTCCAGCTCTTGAATAATGAGAGGATCTGATTTAACAAAGGATGCTGAGTGGAGTCGAGTGTAAACCAGGTCTTTGCAAAATCCATTTTAATGCGTCTCTCCTTGCTTACAAAACATTTGCAAACATAATTTTCAAAAAAGTAGCTAGATTCACTCGTGTGTTACTTCACTCCAAGGATTTTACTGAAGGTTGCTCCGACTGCAAATCAGATACTGGAGGTCAGTGTTGACAGTCTCATGCATCCTATACTACATGAACCTATGTATGAAAGTCCACACATCATCGGCATAATATCATAGGCACATCAGCGGCGTAACATGTAATCACGTAATATCACACGCACATAACATCATAGTCACATTACACCTCTCACGTCGTCGTTCCACAATAATATGATGTAACACCTTTTTCATCTTCAAAGCACTTCAATTCCTCTATGTCAAGGACATCATAGCCAACAATTCATACGTCGCTTACAAAAAAACTCTTGAGCTGAGCCTCCTTCACGTAACATACAACCGAGATGTGTCTTCATGCACCAGTGTAATAATAAGATTGGCAGCTTCATCTCCTGGCCCCTTGTGTGGGATGAGAACAGCTCGCTATCACAGAGACATCTCTGTCGACCGCCACCCCCCACCCCCACCCCCCGCCACCCCATCATCCCTCAAACCCTCCCCACCACCTGTGCTAATTTTAGCCCCCCGCATGAAAGGTTGGACACCGCTGACATATCATTATCACATGTTAATGAGTTGAAACACCTGAACTTATCACAGTGACAGTTGCACTGTGATTTGATGTGTGTTGGTGCTTGATTGTGAGTACTGGCCATGATGTGTTGATTACAGTTGGAAAAACAATAACGCCCCTATACCAGAAATGGTCAAAGGCAATGAAATCACTTAGAATAACTTTATGCTGCTGCCACCGATGCTGCTGCTGCCCAGTGTGAGATTTTAAATCAGTCCGACTTGGAGGTATAACCACTGAATTTGATGGATGCCTCAAAGCAGCATTCAGAAATGTGTGAGGAAGCAGTTGAATATAAAAATGGATGAGGTCTAACATTTGCATTTGCATTATTCATTCCTTATCCCCCCCGCCTTCTCATGCTGTGAACCTCCGAGGCATCAGAGGAATTCCTTTATGTCTTCAAGCGAGGACCTGTAGGACTCTTCTCGTTGACCGGGATGTCAACAATGTCCGATTCCAAAGCAGAAAGAGCTCAATTATGATGCTTTTTCGACTTTCTTTGGTTGTAAAGCTGATATGTACGGTATTTGAAAGTCATAATATGGTGCCAAAAGCGTCAATGTGGCCGGCTCCTGCTTTTCATTCACCTGGGATTTTGAAAAACCTTACCCGGGTAATCTGGAAAAAGTACCAAGTAGGGGTTTTCATATTGCCCAGAATTCTTGAGTGGCGTGGCAGAAGTTCAGCAGGACTGCTGAGTCAGCGTCCTGAAACCACGGAGTCAAATAGTCCTCCATGCTGGTGTTTGGTGTCGCACAAATAGTGCTGCAGACTTGTTGGTCGTCTTTTATGGGTGTCATTGTGCTTGTTTGGCCCTTCAGCTTCTTCTTACCTTGCGCCACCTGCTGAACAAGGGGTGTAGTGCAGTTTGTTTTACGTCATCATACGGTGGAAACACTCTATTGGCTGCTATGTCCCCTCCCTGGACTTAGCCCCTCTGCTATTAGCCTTGATTCCTTGTTATGAGAAGAGCAATGAAGGAAATGGCCTTGATCCTGAGGGAGTCAGCTCGTATCGTGGCCCCTTTAAGATACCAATGAATCCCAGACCCAAAGTGGACCCAAACATATGGGCGCAGCCACAGCGTGTATTGCCGTCATCCATCACTTCCCCGTATGCGACCAACTTGATGATCCATACATCGGAATGACACATATTTACTTCCAGGCTCAGCTGCAGCGCAGCGAGTGCCACTTGTTCCCCTGCAGGAGAGGGAGTTAGTTGGCGTTCTCACCCTTCAGTCACTCGCTTGCACCATATGGAGAGAAAGCAGGTTACCGTTAGTTCTTCAATCAGAAGGTGCCATTATTGCTTTGACACTCGGACCAGCATAACATAGATGGAAATTGCAGATACTCAATATAGAACTCTTCTAACACCAAGATCCAGCTGTGTCCCTTTTGGTCTTTGTGCAGTTGTTTTCTGAAAGTCCACAGAGTTAGAGCCTCTGTTCCCTGCACAGAGAGATATTTGTTGGACTTCCTGTGGATTCTTTTTCTTTTTAAAACATGTATGAGTTTGACCTTCTGGAGTTTATTTAACCCCTGCTCGACCTTAGCGACTTCTAGTGACTCTCAGGACAGCCAATAGCTGTTGAGTGAAGCAAGTGGTCCTTCACAGGACCCAAGCTTGTTGGCATAGTCACAAAATACAGGATAACGACATCTAGAACCAAATATACTGGATTCACCAATCGCTGAAATACTTCAAACCACTGCAGTTTCCCCTGATGAAATCCTGTCCTGCCCTCTTCCTGCTCCTCTCATTTGCTTGCACCTGTAGTCTAAATATTGCTGCAGGACATTGTCCTGATCTTAATAGTAAGAAATGACTTCAGAGGGTTACACACACAGTCTGAAAAGTTCTCTCCCAGTGTCTTCTGCAGAATTCCTGCAGCAAAGAACGTGCAGGTGCACATGTGCCGTGCAGAAATCCATAATCATTTATTTCACAACCTCCACCACTGTCAACCTGGTGCACAACCCCAGGTTCTTCTCATTTCTTATTACCTTGAGACACAGGAGGGGATGTGAGGTGCATAAAGGACAGGTGAGGCGCAGGCGGAGGATAAAAATGCTGATGCTGCAAAAAGCAGCGCGAGGAGAGGAGGAGATCCTCTGGGAGAAGCAAAGAAAGCACAAAGACAGATACACGCACAGAAATGTTGTTTTGAGACCATCTTTGTCAACTGTTGCACTTTTTAATACTGTTTGAGAGTTCAAACAAGCTGACAGCACCGCAATGAAAACAATTTATTGGATTTCCTCAAGGGGATGTCAGCCGGAAAAAAATAAAATAAATAAAGTTTCTAAATTTTAGTGACAGAAACGCTTGACAGGATGGTGCCGCATGCGGCGGCGAGCCTTGACAGCATGGGGTGTTAACATAACAGGTAAATAAAAAGAGGAGATGTCACCGTGTGTTATATACGATTTGACGAGTCGCAGGAGGAAGATTGAGGAGTGATGCCTTCATCACTGTGATCTCAAGTTTTGGAACACGTTCAAGGTGCCAGGCTTTTGTTTACTTCAGTCACCAAAGTATAAAATCTGCATCTTCCACCACAGTGATCACACGCTCATTCCATCCACTCAGACCATGACATGAAGCGTGAAAGCAATTTCAGGGAGAAAGCTTCTTAAGTAAAGTAAACACATGCCAGAGCTGATTTCTTATTTTCCGTGCACAGAGATAATTAGTTTGCTTTTATAGAAGAAAATCACTCCTTAATGCTTTTAACTGCAGAAATAATAAGTCTATAATCTGTCATGAGGAAAAAGTGACACCACCACTTTCTGTCCAGCCGCTGTAGAAGGTTTGGATTTTCTTGTTTGGACGTTAAAAGTGAATTCTTTATCAGGCCAAAAGCCCAGGAGACTCCGCCTCCTCACCAGGCCAGTCCAACAGCAGAGTGTCGGCAGCAGCAGCCCTCACAAAACCAAAGACTGACCAACCGCAGGCAGCACACACATCAGGCACATGGGATTTATTCAGAATAGAATGTCTGACACGCGTCAGTCTACAGGAAATTAATAGTTTAAATGAAGAAGTGCACATGTAGAATCTTCTCTGTGTTTTGAAACACTAAATAATTTCTTTGGCTTTTGTCGAACATAACCGGCACATTTCTGATGCATAGAGTTCATGAAGATGGACGTAGCATCTGTGACATCACCCTTATATTTTTCTGCTTTAATAAGTATTTATGAGGCTCGTAACTCCTCCTTCCTCCAGGTTTGTCCAAAAATGGGCAAAGAGGCGGAGCACAGGTAGCGCAAGGGGTGGGCCCATGGTTCTGTTACAGTGTCCACAGAACATGCCAGGTTGGCCTAAATGTCCTGAAAGAGGCCAAGCCCCTTAATTATGCAGAATTTTAAACCTGAAATTCTCAATTGTACAGTTTTTTTATACAGGTGTATTATTAACACTCGGATATCAAAAATGTGAAATTCAAAAAATAATTGAAGTTACTCACTGAATAGAGTGCGATAATGTAGACATAAGCTCGTGGAGTGAGAGAGTGGATACAGGGAGAATAATGACACGCTCCCTCGAGAATGAGAAAGTCTTTAATGAGTGAGTGAAGAGCAGACACACACACACACACAAAACAGATGTGTCGGGGCTCGTGCTGCATCTGCCCCTAAAAGCTTATCACTGGCTGTCATTACTGCACAATGGGAGAAGTGTCTGCTGATACAAAGCCAAGCCACAGAGTCTGGGAGCAGATCTCAGGGCTCAGACGGGGGGGTATGGGGGTGTGTGTGTGGGAGGGGGGGGGCGTGGAGTTCAGGGACAATCTGCCTCCTGAGTCACTTGTGTGAAAAACCAGTGATGAAAGTTACATTAAGACGCCACAGTAAAATGTCCAGCGTGATCGATTCCAACTCCTGCCCACATTTCTGGAGCGGAGACAAACACTTCTGCTCTAATATCTGATGCCATTCATCAAATATGTTCCACTTCAATCTGCAGCTGCCACCAGGGCAGATGCTGGGGGGGGGGGGGGGGCAAAAGCAAGAGAGAGGGGGGAGGCAGCTTAATCCCCGGTTCCTCGTACCCCACATGTGTAAATGATCGGGGGGGAGATGGTGAACCCTGGAAATTGTCCCAGATTGTGTGTGCGATAGCAAAGTGCTGAGCTCGGCCTCCGGAGGATGAAAATGTGCAAATGGATGAGTCACAGTGTTACAGGGCTTCAAGTGTCAGAGTGAAGGGAGAGAAGTAACGGACCTGCAACTTGAACATTCAACTCTGCATTATTCATAGTCAATGTTCATTGTCATTTTTTTTCCTATTTCTGTGCATTTTTGAGGAGGAACTCATTTTGTGTAATTGTTTTGGTTGTGGCTGTGGGTGGGGGTTAGAGTGGTTGTCCATATCCTGCAGTTTGATTCCCAGTCTTTCTAAATCCACATGCTGTGCTAATTCTAACGCAAGATGCTACAACCTAAATGTTCTCATGGAGAAAAGTTCTGCATTTACCTTCACTATGGCAAAATACTATTCACTATTACAGTGAATGAAATAAATCTAATGTCAGTATAGTAGGATTAATAATTAAATATTTCTTCATGAGATTGTCAGTCAACAGGCACATTAATTAATATTTGAAGTAACATTCAAATGAATAGATTTATTAGCAAAGTTTCTCAAATTTCATAAATGTACAAATTTAAATGAAACGTCAGTACAGATTGACAAAATCCAACAATGCTGGATTGGTTTCAAAGGGGGCCACATTCCATTATATTTTTAGAATACAAGGGCCAATATAAAGAATGAACCATGGGCCAGAGTTGGCCCCCGAGCCGCAGGTTGGACCCCCTGCACTAAATTTGAAAAGGACTGTATAATTTTATTCTTGAACTTCACATTTAAAAGTCACATTTTATAAGATTCTGACCAAACTACAGAAATTCTATTTTTAACACATTTTCTCACTGACTACCCCTGTCTCTGCTTTGTTGTTCTCATCTCGGCTCAACTCGAGGGCAATGACTAACACTCCAGTTTTATGAAACGATATTTTGGGGTTGAAAGGCTCGACTCACTCAAATCTATATTCCTGGAAAGTGTTTACACATGACTCACTGGTCGTCTCAGCCACAGCAGCAGTGAAATGCAATGCTGTCGTCACCTCTGCTCTTGTGTGTGTGTTTTGCATATTCATCCCTCCCAGTACAAAAATGTCCTTTGCTTTATTTAGGGAACGTATTTCGAATTCCATCTAGTTTGATTTGATCATCAATTTTTATGGATAAATATTATTATTAAAAAACCCTGCAGCACACGTGTGGACATGGAGTGATGCTGCTTTCAGCCATAACAGAGACACTGAGTTCACACAGGCCTATCATTCTTTTAACGCCTTGGAACAAAAAATAATGTAACAATAGCCAATAACAAAATACCTGCCCATAATGAACTGATTCTGGCCATTTTAAACGTAATAACGCCAATAACAAAATAAGTTATCACGGTATTGACGGGTTATGCCGTCATTGGCCACAACATGATTGAAATGTCCACTTAACATGTTTTTGCTACATTAGTGTTGAACTAAACAAAGATAGGATATATATACACATACATAGATGATATTCTAAAATATTCAGAGTCTGACTCCTTCCTCCTGTAATGATACAGTGGAGTTGACTGCAGGATAGAAAACTCCACAAGGCATAATCGTTATGAAGTAATTAATAAAACTTGTCATGGCTGAGTTCTTTGTGAGAGACCACGGTTCAGGAGCGAGGCAGGAACTTTGTCTTAATTGCGCTTTCAGTTCACTGCAAATTTGCATATCACCGTCACAGAGCAAATGATTAACTTCTACCAGACGTCACTTGCTGAAGTCATTTGATCTCACTTGAGATCGTCTATTAGATATTTTATGGAGTTATTTTATCATCAGACCTACGTTTTGCAGGTTTATAAGTGGGGAAAAAACTGAAGCATGTATAATCTCAATTAGAGGCACAGCACAGACCGATATGAAGACGTGATTTAAATATCTAACTCTGCCAAACAGCTATAGGCTGTTATTCATTTTGTATAATATGCTGAACAGATGATAACAATCTCCATGTATCCAAATTCTAAAAATATAAAACGTGCAGACATCTACGCTCATTCTTATCAACACTTCCAGCAGCAGAGATAAGACTTTTCAAGAAACCGGGTGTGATGATGTAATTCTCCTCTTTTCGCTCTAATCTAAATAAAGAGTTTGAGATGTTCTTTCTAAATACATTTGGAGATAAGCCCCTTATCTTCCCCCCAGACACTAAATATCAGTTGAATGGTGGTGTTATCGTGCTCCTGAGATCCCATAATATACATGTCAGTGGTTTTTAATAAGAAAACCTGACAATGAGGCGATGTGAGGCATCATCGAGTGTTTGGTTCTGAGCTGGAGTCAGAGAACAGCCAAACCGCCGGAGGGTTGGGGGCAGGGCCACACATAGTCCTGAGTGGCCTGGTTAAAAATGTCAGCCTTGTATCCAAACAAAAACATTGAATCAGACAACAGACCACTGGCCTTTCTGATGGGTTCACATCCAGAGGCCAAGCTTTGAATATCATCAGTGTCAGTGTCCATGTTAACCTGCTGGGAGGGGCGGGGGCGGGGGGGCAGCCATGAGTCACGGTGGCTACTAGCGACATTATCGGTGGTGGCAGCTTTACATAGTTAACACACGTGACCTTGACTGTAGAAGAGCATGTACTTATGGATTTAAATAATATAGACTATGTATTCATCCAATATAGAAGTGGAAAAACATTCTTTTATAAACTCATATTTATAAAGAATTTAATGGATATCAGACTGGAAAAGGATGAGTTGAAGGAAGAGTCCAATGTGGAAGCAGAGAAACACAGAACCTTGGTTACTGACAAGGCTTTTTGTATTTCAGCACCATGGACAGCAACAAATGATGTGTTTTACTCAAGCGGCAACTTCCAGGGCTGACGGACAAGTCCTAGTCGACAAACAGGCAGTTCACAGAGTGGCCACTAGAGGCTGGCTCCAAAAGCAAGTCATAGACTCCTATTTTTAAACTTTAGAGGTGAATGAAACATGTTTAAAGTCTGGTACAAACCGTGTGGCCTTTTGAGTGACACCTGTGTCTCCTTCATGCAGGACTGTACACAAATGACTTTATTGAAGCATCAGTGATAAAATGTCCCACATTTAAAAAAGGGGGTTATTATTATTATTATTATTATTATTGTTGTTATTAATAACATTCCATGAAAGTGGGGAAACAAAGGGCTTCCCCCACATCAGTCCCAGCTGACTCTGAAGCAGTAATGCAGTGAAGTCTGGCTGGTATGAATAATTCACAGCACGATGACTTTTACTCGTACAAGTGAGTTTTATTCAAGCGAGCAGAGTAAGAACTTTGAGCGCAATTTGATCCTTAAGCGACCTACACAAAGATTGACTGTTGTGTTTACCGCTCGATGAATTGCGAGGAAAAACGATTCCACAACACAGGCGACTAAATCAAATGTGAAGTAGCACTTCAGTCCAGCAGCTGCTGAGCTCAAGGGACGTGTCTGAAGATAGATTTAAAAAAATACTGCAGTTCTGTCTAAGAACCTTTTTTTCCATTTAGAGACAGTGAGATTGATTATCTGAATACAGAGACACCAAGAGGCCACGCCTCTCAATTTTGTATAATTTCAAATAGTAGCCTTTTTAAATTGGCCATGTTAACATGGGAGTCTATGGGGACTGCCTCTGGTGGCCACCCTGTTAACTGCAAGTTATTCCACTTCCCTATTGGACTCATCCGTCAGCCCATAGGTTGCTGCTTGTGTGAAACACCATTTTCACAATGAACTTTATTGTGAAAAAATACATGGGTAGAGAAAAACACTGCCCCCTTTGACCTGGCATATGCACTGCAGCATTGTGTGTATTTGTCCTTGTCTGACAATGGTGGAGGAATGTGATTGTGTCCTCTGTGGACATAGCTTTACAAAAGCAAACATCTCTTGTAGCTCAGTGTCCTCTGACTAAACATAGCTTGAGTACAGATATCACCCCTCTCTCTCTCTCTCTCGTCCTTTTTCTCTTTTGTTTAAAAAAGCAATTACAGCCAAACCTCTGCAAATTGCACCACAGCATCCACCATAAGCTGCAGAGAGAGAAACCTTTGTGAAATTCCTCCAGGGACAGAGTTATGGTTCATAAGCTCGGATATAAAGTCGCTGCCACGGGCAACATATCCCAGATCCAGTAAAAGAAATATTCCAGTCAGATCCTCATATGTGCTGCGTCTGTGCCCGTACATCTGTTTGCTGGCAAGCACCAAAACAAAGCACTGAACCTGCTCCACGCATAAATTAATGCACTCCATGAAATCTGAGTATTTTCATCCTAAATGAACAGAATGTTAAGTATCTCTCCAAACGCAGAAATATATTTATATGGCTTATATCAGAGATGATAGGGGACTTATTCTGTGCGTAGTCTTCGAATGCATTGTTTATGAGGAATGAATTTTTTTTGCAGTGTGTAAGAGGACCAAAATTGTACGCACTGCGCCTTTAATGTATATTTACATGGGGGTCCACTCTCTGGTGACCACCATGTTTTTACAGTAGTCAAGGTGGACGCACTGAACATCTTTTGAGTTTGAATCACAACTGAAGTCGAGCATAGGTTCTCCTGCATGTTCAGAAGGGTGAGGGTGAGGTGATGGATACACCATGCTACCTCACCAAATCTACACACTGCACCTTTAAACCTGAGGAACATCAAAGATGGAAGTGTTTTGCTGTTCCCTCTGCAGTGACCGTCATAAGCTGGAACTCAACGCCGCTCGGGCATGAATTTGCCTCTGAGCGCCGAGGGCAAACAAGCGTGAAAACACTGGGGTGTGCGTGTCATATTAGTCATTCAGCGCTCAGACCGTCGCTGGCTCATATTCTATTCAGCTGCTCCCAAAGCAAAGCAAGAAACCCGGCACAATTATATCAGGGCCCAGGATTCTCCTTTCAGCCAATGTCAAGGGGCCGAAAAATCAATCGCTGCTTATCTTGTCCGCTGTCAGACGAGCAGAGCGGCAGTTAGGAAGTGAGCGTTCCCACCCCAGACACTGATTCATTGGCGGGCTGGGAGTTTTTACACCACCCGGGGGGGGGGGGGGGGGGGGGGGGGGGGGGGGGGGGGTCTGGTCAGTGGGATTCACTTGTGGCGAGAGGGTTAATGCTCACGAGTCCAGAGGCAATGCTGTCAAAACATGGCGTCGCTGTCGGGTAGGCGAGAATGAATCACAATGGGGCGGGGGGGCGGGGGGGCGGGGGGGCGTGAGGAAAGCCGTTCCAGGTTTGGGAGGGTTTGAAATGTCACAGAGGCCAGTGTTGTTAACTGGAAGTGTCTCCGCAGGGGGTTCACCCCTTGACAATTGAGCCGTCCACCAGCCACACACACAAACGGGGGGTTTCGAATAATGAGCGGCGACCATGTGAGCCATTCTACCTCAGACTCACACTCAGCTTGTGCAATCATCCTGGTTTCTTTTTTATTTTCATTACATTTTTCTATAAACAGCACCAGCGTTTTGGCTTGAAGTATTGGAAGTCTTGATGCCGATTTGTGTCTGACAGATTTTAGTCTGACAGGTGGGATGTGATATGTACCACCTGTTACTTAAAGGTGCAGTATGTCAGATTTCTGCCATTTTTGTCACTTCCAAAAATATTCTGAAACAAAAACGGACATTTTCGTTAATTTATAATCACCTAAATGTTTTATTTTTCTATCGTCCTTAAAGGTGCAGTGTGTAAGATTTGGGTACATTTTGTCACCTCTCAAAAATATTATGTTATTATTGTTGTTTTATCATTAGAATTGTATATGAAATTCAGACATTCATCAGCACCTATAAATACCATCACCAGTGACAAGTACTTGTAACAACATATACATCCGCATTGTCAGCTGTTTGAATGTAATTATTGTAATTGAAATTGCAAGTATCGCATTATTGGAGGGAGATAAACACATACATTTGATAAGTAAGAGAAAAGGAGTAGAAAGGAAAATCATAATAACAATAGATGAATAAGTCTGAGGAAAAAGAAAGAAAGGAAAAGGAGCCAGTAGAAGTTTGCATGGTAAAGTCATCCGGATTTCTGATCGGACCAAACATTGGCCTCTGGAAAACATCTGTCTCATCTCCGAGTCCTTATCCTGCTCAGCACCTCAGCAGAGTTCTGCATTTTCATTTCCATTCTTCAACATCTAAAGAAGACGTGTTTTCAAAGCAGACAAAGATGAAGACTCGTCTCCCCGAGTCTGTTCAAAGAAGTGACATCCGCAGTTGCAGCCAATTAAAATTCATGGAATGAGAAAGCGGGTGAATGATGAGGTAGAAGCGCCAGCAGGGTGCAGGGTGAATTTCCTATTCAAACTTCCTTTTCTTGAGCTGTAACATGAAATATTAAAAACATTGTCGTGGTTCCAGATAATTGTTTACACAGACGACACATTAATGTCGATGAGGATCAGAGTCTAACAACAGAAGGGCATGACAGGCCGGGTGTTATACCACAATGTCTTATTGAAGCAGCAGCAAGGAGGTGCACATTGTGTATGATGGAGACAATGTAGATGTGTATTTATTGTTTATTTGAATTCTAACAACTTTTCATAGAAATGATAATGCAGTATTTTGTAAAGTTAGTGTTGTATGAAGATTATGGTGTCTCTAATGATTATCAGTAGATACTGCAAAAGCTATTATATATTTTTTTCAGACTTTGTGGTGCCGCTCTCTCTCTCTCTCTCTCTCTCTCTCTTTCTCTTTCTCTTTCTCTTTCTCTTTCTCTCTCTCTTTCTCTCTCTCTTTCTCTCTCTCTTTCTCTCTCTCTCTCTCTCTCTCTTTCTCCATCTCTTTCTCCGAGAGGTTCCGGATCCTTGAGAAAAGGTCCAGGTCCCGATGTGAGAGGTTCCAAAACATGTTCCGGCTGGATCTGGCACAGATTACGTGCTGTGAACTGTGCATTGTGTTGTAGAATTGGATCAAAATATGCATCAGGAAACACTACAAGATCAGACCTTTAGATTTGGCTTCAGTTGAACTTAAAAGGACGATTTGGTGGCGGCAATTGCTATCGAGGTTTCCATGGTCACCTGCTGGCATCACACTGTACACATGGCTTATTGGACAGCTGCTCATTTTTCCCACTTTCACGACTTTGTAAAGCTCGGCCTCCCGACATGGACATGGACTGAGTGATGAAAACCACAGTCAGTGTGTTAGAGCGAGTCCACAGGAGTCCTGTGTGGCACCAGCGCCGATGGACTCTGCTGTGCGCCAATCACATGGAACCAGCAGGAGGCCCAGCCCCCCCCCTCCTCCACTGAAGAGGGGTGTGCGGGTCAGGCAATCACTGCAGGCTAAAGTACATTGTGGACATCTGGAAGCATTGACGAGCATGAAAGGCGCAACATGGCTGCTGAATGAGAACATGGTATGACTCATCTGAATGAACCTTTACTCTGCGGGGCCTTGTATCATCGGTCACTGTCACTTTGGGATTTCAAACCGACTGAAGCAAGATGTTCACCTCTGCTGACCTCATTCATAGAAGAGTTGTGAAATCATAATGAATTGATTTCCTGAGTTTTTGTTGCTCGCTGTTTACAACCCTGTCTGGTTGATTGGATTGTTGATGAATTGTCTTTGTTTTTTTATTTGTTGGTTTGTTTGCTTGTTTGAATTTTGTGATTGACTGATTGTCCATTGTTTGGTTGATTGGTTGGTCAGTTGGCTTGTCTATTAGTTTGTTGGTTGGTTGTTTGGTTCGCTTGTCCATTGGTTGGATGATTTGTTGGTCAGTTGACTTCTCCATTAGTTAGTTGGTTGGCTTGTCTATTAGTTGGTTTATCAATCGGTTGATTTACTGTTTGATTAGTTTGTTAAAGTCTGGTTGGTCGATTGATTCATGAGTTGGTTGGTTGGTTTGTTGATTAGCAGGGTTACTCATCAAAATGAATGCACATTTTTAGAGAAGTCAGAGTTTGTTAAATTCAGGAAACATTGATGGAGTCTGACGAGACTGTTGCACTTTGACTCATTTTCATTGACCAACTTGTTTCGACAGGCTCACTCTCCCTGACTTTGTGTCCTGGTAATTAACAGTCAGCCCACATGAGGCCGGGTCTGTGCAAACACCACAGATAAGTCCAGGTGAACGCTGACACAGACGGGCGGGTGAGAGAGAGAAAATTCAAAGTCAATGAGAGGGACGGAGAGAGGTCAGGTCATATTGTATCTTTGCTCGGCCGGAGTGGGTTTTTTCTCTGGTGCTGCAGCAGTGGGAGAATCACTAGTGGCACGTCCACTGTGCGGGTCAGTGTTCGCAGCACAGGGATAGAATGTGATGACGCTCAGTTTGGTGGGCAGGTTCATATTTGTAAAGATGATTTCCTTTCCTTTCCTTTTCTGCTCGATATGCCAGGAATGTTGTGTTTTCATGTTGCTCGGCTGACGTCCTCTTGGGGGTCGGAGGATGGCGGCAGTGGGGGTGGGGGTGGTGGGGGGGGGGGGGCGGTCCACAATCTCTTTTCTTGCAACAACATGGAAAACAATGAAGCCAACGTCCTCCTGAAATAGAAACAGCAGCCAGAAATGGCAGAGCATACAAATGTGTGAGTCCTCGCTGCTGCAGCTTTGTGCGTCTTTGTTTATTAAAAGTCGATGCTGGCGGAGGGCGGCAGGTTACAGGAGAAATCATTTCATAATCAAAATAATAATTAGAATAATCAGCAGGGATAGTTATTATTCTGATTCTTATAAATGATCATAATAATAATAATCATAATAATAATAAGTATTATTATTATTATATAATCCTGCAATAAAATACATTAGCAATCTTTTTTTAAATGTTTCAATATATTACATTTATCTAGTAATGATAATCATAATAATAACAGCAATGTCAATAATATTGATAAGAATTAGAATAATGAATATATAACACTACCAATAAATTTTTTTATT
>JAFBJT010110272.1:68177-89123 GCA_016785325.1 Chascanopsetta lugubris
CTGCTCGCTCAGTGGAAAGTAATCATATCATTACTATGATTATATTGTAGATATATGGGTTCCATTCATCCCAACTCTCATTTATATTAAATATTACAAAACTCTTTTAAAATTGAGACAAAATTATATCTGTAGAATTTTCATATTTTCCATGAGTCCACATTATTTACATACGGTCACATAATTACATCGTACAGATCCTTTGGTTTGATTTTAACAAGGGTGTTGAATATGTATTAAAACTTGTATTATGACAAAAAGTTTTTCAGATTATTGTAATATATTGTTACATACACAGTTGAAGTCACACCATCATAGTAGAGAGTATGTGTGACTCTCCCACTGAAACTGTAAAGGTCTCATTCTAAGAGGTAATACAAGTCCTACTATCCTGTGATCATACACTCTCAAACAACAGTGCCATTATTACGTTTGAGTTTTCTGCTTATAGAATTAGAAATAATGAATACTTTAATCTGACACACTGGACCTTTAAAATGGAGAGGACTCACTCTACTGCCATTATCAAAGGCTGAGTTTACAATATGATAAAAAAAATATATCCATTTGTTTGATACTATTACATGATGTACACAACCATAACTGTGTCAAATCCTGTTTCCAATATTCTTGTGCAGCCACGAGGGGGCAGCATAGCACCTGTTTTGGCTGAGCAGGACTCATACAGCAGAGTGGAGCTCTGTCCACTGGGAGGGAGTAAAGCCACAGACAGAGAGGGAGAGTCAGTCGGAGAAGTCACAGGACTTAAAGAATAAAAGCATGACATGGTGCGTTACTCTGTATGTAAACAAGAGTGACAATCATAGCTCTCTCTCTCTCTCTCTCTCTCTCTCTCTCTCACTCACACACACACACACACACACACACACAATGTGGTATATAGAAAGTGTGACAAAGAGAGATGGAGTCTTGTCATGTTTTGATCTCTCTCAGCCATGTCACACAGTGTTGAAGTCATACAATGAAAGGCACATGTTGCAAATACCAACAACAAAAGCATTGATTGCATTCGAGGTTTACTGTGGCTTGGAGCAGGTCCACGAATTATGGTGAAACTAAATGAAAGGATGAAGACTGAGATTCCACGTGATGTAGATGCGGTTCTATACGAAGGTAGGCGGATTCTGTCATTTCCTAAATTTCACATTAAATACATTTTCACTAAAGTGTTCCTCAAAATGTGTGGTTGATGTCTGCAGGCATGGTCTGTGGATCTTCATTTAAAAGGAGGGACATGTTTAGGGGGTGATATGTACGAGTGTGTCGAAGTTGGTGCAGATATGAATTTAAAAATCTCCATACATTAAGTCCTCAGACAGTGCACATGCAGAAAGGGACCGTGCGGTACTGACGTTACTTCCTGCGTGTGTTTTATTTTGAAATGTAGCCGGATGTGGCGCAGTTGCACTCTGCAACTTGACACGCGCCGGTCCCATCCGCGGCAGCAGCAGGCTGTCAGTCCGGTTCCCTCTACTTTGTTCGCATCCTCTCGGCGGGGAGCTATGTGAGTGTGTGGCCGCGTCCCGGTCTCCTCCAGTTCCCCGTCCGTCCAGGATGGATCCGTGGAGAGGTGAACCGGACCGCAGCGCTGACAGCAGCCTGGTCACGCTCTACGGGGAGTTCACGGCCGTCGGCAGCCGAAAAGTCCGGTGTGCCGTGAACCTGACCGAGCGGGACCTCGTCGTCCAGAGGCTGTCGTCGGCACCTGTCGGCCGGAAGAAGGTGGCGCTCAGCCTGAAGGACTGTATCGGCTGCCGGGCGTACCGAGGGGATGACGGCGGGGACCCGGCCGCCTACCTGTCCGTCTACTTCTACCCGCTGAAGCGGCGCCTGGTGAGCTCCGGGGTGGCGCGGCAGAGAGTGGAGCACTGCTTTCGGCTCAGCGCGCTCCACGAGCCCGGCGCCAACCTGGAGGAGGCGGAGAAGTGGGCTCGTGCCGTCCGGGAGCGATGCGGAGGGCAACAGTATCTAAGAGACGGTGAGTGTTGGTTAGCAACCGCACGGGACGTCTTCCTGTTCGTGTCCACGCAGGTGTGATACGCGCCAGTCGGTTTGATAGAAACACAAGTTAACGCGACTCAACTCAACTACGCTTAACACTGCGACCTTTAACGCAACTAAACCCAACATAACTAGATTTAACTAAACACAACAAAACTAAACAATTACGTTTCATCACAACGCAAGCCACACTTCACTCAACATACCTAGATGTAACATAACACAACAACACTATGCACAATTCAATGTATCACAACTGTACTCAACACTTAGCACAGGCACACAACTTCATTCAACACAACAACTAGATTCAATAGAACTCAACAAAACTAAACACAATGAAATTCAACACAACTGCATTGAACTTAATCTACCTGGGAACGACTGGGGTCAGCCGTGTCTCCCTGTTCCATGTTGCACTTCATTAACCAGTGAGTTGTGTGGACGGACTTGTTTATCATTTACGTGATGTTTTCAAGAATCCAGCTGTGTTTACACAGCACATCTCACAAGCCCACAGGTTACAGACATACGGCTTTCTCAACGCTCACAACATAAAGTGTTTATATTGCGCTTCAGTGGTTCCAGCTATTTGATTAGCTCACAAACTCATTCGCAGTTAATTAAATCATCACAAACTAATTTAGTTCCATCGTATTCATTGGTCAATAATCTACATCTCTATTTGTATCCAGGCGGTTAAACACACAGTAAACAGTTTCACAGTAAACTGAGAAACTAATGAGTTTCCCATCATCCGCTAAGATTATTCAGTTTGTCAAACACTAATGGAACAGACACGTATTGATATGAGGTCAAACGTATCCAATACCTAAGGTTTCTCATTCTAACTGCGGATAGCACCTAGTAAGAATTGGGTTTTGGTTCAATGAAGGCCCCTCTTCCCAATAACACCAGCATGACTTGGTGTGTGCACCGTGAAAGTACACCGAGAACTATACACTATTGTAACAACATAATATTAGTTGTATAACTACCGATACTGGAACAAGCTAATGATGATACATTTTCTCCCCAGTTATCTTTAATCCAAGACGACTCCTGTTACAAGAACTCCATAATCCAAAACATGTTTCCTCTGACCTTCATTCAGCCACGGAGGTTGTCAGAACACATTCTGAGACATTTAAGAGTCCAAACATGACCGTAGATAACAATTACTTCTTTGACAACCTTGGGCTACGGAATGAGAAAATGCCGTTTCACCAATTTCTGAGCAGACTCACGGACACGGCTGGGATTAGGAGAAAGAATTTCTCTATTGTAAACA
Organism: Chascanopsetta lugubris; assembly: GCA_016785325.1. Lineage (NCBI taxonomy): Eukaryota > Metazoa > Chordata > Actinopteri > Pleuronectiformes > Bothidae > Chascanopsetta > Chascanopsetta lugubris. The sequence goes on from JAFBJT010110272.1 coordinate 71,491, forward strand.
CAACGTTTCCTTGAGGATGGCTTTAAAGATAAAAAGGTGAACTTCGACCAACATTCAAAACAGAGTAAATACTTATAAACATACTCATATAGATCTAACACCATCTATATCAATATGGACTGTGGAAGAGGTTTTTCCTCATTGTACTTCTTCATGGTCAAATATAGAACCGCTGCTTTGCCTTTTTCACACTGCCATCAAATTACAGGAAATATGGCCGCCATGACTGCTCATGTTTCTGAGTGAAGTGAGTTTTGTTTTACATTACAGAACTTAAGAACCAAACAGTATGATCGATTTATAATAATAGTTCAGAATTCTGAAGTCACGTGACGCAAAACGGTTCGTGACATCAGACGATTCTTGACCTTTGACCTTTAAGCACCAAATAATAACTGGTTCAATCCAAAACGGCACGTTCATTTCTCATTGCTAAATGTTAAGTCATTTCCCAGACTTCTTGTTCTGTGACGATCTTGACTGTGTCCTCTGAGTTTGTGTCACTAAACGGGATAGAATATATGATTTCCCTAAAAACATGGAATAGAAGTGTACAAAAGTAATCCACCCAAGTCATCTTTGATGAGCCACTGGTGTGTGGTGGTGCGTTCCTGTATTATGGGATGTTTCTGAGCAGCAGCATTTGCATTGGTACTCGCTGACTGTTCGCCCAAGTACCTTGAAGAAATGTAGCATTACTGCAGTTGTGTAATTTACAGAGAATGTGCACACACCCATTCCAACTGAAACAGGTGTGTTTACAAATGCTAATGATCCTCATACCTTTATCATGAGACTTGCTGCTGCCGAGTTCACATCATACCAAGTAGCAGAGAACAGTATTGGACGTTGTAGCTCTACCTTTGACCTGCTGCTTATCTGAATGAAACAGTAGCTGTGGTGTAGTACACATAGAGTCACATGTCAGTATCTCCAGTCTGCAAACAACCCACATTGACAACAAAGACACCTGAGGAAACTTCAGGTAATATTGCTGCTATTGAGTTCATGTAGTGCCGAGAGGTACAGTGTACAGTGTCTGTAATTGGAGATTTCTAAAGATAAAGTTGTCTGATTATTTGTCGACCTCACCAAACTGCCCTGTCTGAATGAGAAGAGGGGGGAAAAAAATACAACAAAATACAAAGCTTGGCCTCCCACAAAACGTCTCCTCCACGCCGTGACCCAGATAGAATTTCCTCATTTGCACAGAAATATTTTTAACGAGAGAAAAAGCGCAGCCGTCCTCGCCCCGCTCATCATTATCAGAGGAGGAACCGTAACCCGGGACTGTTCTGTTTACTTCGAAACATTTTGTGACTCAGCTGCCTGCAGCTCAACCTCAGACAATGACCCAGCAGAAAGTCAGTTCTGACGGGAACAGTGGATTCAACAGCTCGTGGCTGTAATGTATCTCCACCTCGACCCACTTTGCCCAATCTAACAAAAGCCTAGAACTTCTCATAGAACACGTAGTGTGTATATATATATATATATATATACACACATACACACACACACACATATGTATATATACACATATATACTGTATATATAAACATAAATATACTGTGTATATATATATACACACATACATATATATATATATATATATATATATATACATACACACACACACACACACAGTATATAAAGACACATACACTACATGTCATGGACATCTTTCTGTCAGCTTTAGTGTTTACGATGTGTTCAGTTTTTAACTGATGGTTTGAAGTGACATGAGGTCATGCCTCAATCTTCTGCCTCTCTCAATGATAATAAATCTCATAAATTTCACCCCTGCTTGGATAATTACAGCCGACTGATGCATGGCCTGGTGTTTCCTAAACAGCATTGATCCCAGGATGTGGATGAATGGATTGGACTCAGTTTTATCATGTGTCAGGGGAGGGCACCGGGCAGAAAGCCCTGGCTCTGATTAAATCTGTCTCTCTGGTTTGAGCACTTGTTGGTGAGTGTGTGGTGCCAATGTAGTAATGCATATGACCAGCTAATAACAGTCTGTTCATTTAGATATACAGGATATATCTTCGAGGTAGATCAATCTGGTTTTATCAGTGCTGATACTGATATTATTATTATAGTGAGACTGATGGCTAATGTTTGTAGCTGCAAATTTAAATTGTTATTTAAAATGATCTCCCAGAGTTTTAACATTATTAGCGATTAGTCAACCCCTAATTATCACTGACTAAACGGCTAGTCACTCGGTCACATGCACGTGATCTAGATTCTTTTTTCATTCAAGCATTTGAAAAGTCACATTACCATTAGTACATGGGACTACTGTGACATTTTACTACCATTCTAGGTCGTCTGTTAGGTTAATGAATGCAGCAGCAGTACGTCACAACATTTGAGGTAAGAAACTAGATCAGAAAATACACAGGAAAAAGAGGTTATACAAAATCTAATTGGCTTTCAGGTGGAGCTGGGATGGGCCGTTAGGTATGGGAAGAACTTGTTTTTCAGTTTCCACTCAGACACAGTTGGAACAGTATCGACGCAGCGTGACAGTACAGTTAGAAGAGACACAGCTGGTTCTACCAACCAGGATTGTCAAACATGTGGCCCCTGGACCAGAACCAGCCCACCAGAGGATCGGATCCGGATGATTTTTCAAAGTGTAATATAGATGTTTGAGTTATGGTCATGTTATCCATCGTTAAAAATATTCTCCGGTACTAAGTCTCCACTTTCCATGAGCAACGTTAGCTTCTCTCTGGTTTGTTTACACATCGTTTCAATGAAGATATGCTTGTGAGATTTGATGATGATAAATAGCATCTTAGCTTGGAAAACTAAACTCATTCACACACAAATCCAAAGCTACTCCTGTGCTCTAATCCAATAACAGTCAATGGGATTTAGTTTTGTGTGTGTGAGTCATTCAGAACCCTAGTGTTAAAAAGGTGTAAGCGCCTCTAGTTGTGTCTTTCTCCAGTTAGAGTTTCTGTCCGACAGGTACCATCCCACAGGCTCTGGGCAGGTCCTGCTTTGTTCTCACAGGTTGTTTTCCTTTGAGACCTTCGCTAATAGTAAAAGTGTAAAAAAAAACAAAAAACAAAAATAAAAGCGCAGAGTTCAGCCAAACTCCAGCCTCTCTCAGCCAAGTCAGTGGTATTACTAATACATTAGCTTTGGCCCAGGCTGAGTTGAAACCGGGAGAGTTTTTTGAACGAGGATCAAGCATCTGTCATGCTCAACATACCATGGTAATCCTGCTTTGTAATGTACACCTCTATCAAATGTAACACTCGTTGTTTTGAATACCTTGAACTTGTTGAAACCCAAAAAACAATGTCTACGATACATACGAAGCGAATAAGTTGTCTGCAGCTCTAAAGTTAAAGATGACAGATGTGACATAACCAGGTTACAACAAGCACATCAGCTTGGCCCCATGTGCATTTCTGTCTGGTGCATGAGAAGCTTGTGTGTGGTCAGACAGCAGCGATCCTCTCCCCGAGGACTCCTGGGCTAGACCGAGATGGATCTTGACGTAGTGTCGAGACCGTGGATGCAGGCTCCCCGGAGCTGTCTCTGACTCTGTGGTGGCTCACAGCAGCTCCGCGTCTACCATGACGGCGTCCCGCCTCGTCTGTCCCCCCTGTTAACTCACTCAGAGAAAACGCTCTCACCGTGGAAGTGGTAAGATGAGTATTTGTACATGATAGCGCCAAAGCAAAAAAACAGCCCGTGCACACCCAGCTTGTGTTCTCAGAAACAGCCTCAAGGACTCGCTGACAACAGCAACAACCACCACTAAATAAGCCCTCAGCCTATAGAGCAGCTGCTTCAGAGAAAGTTCCCTGGTTGAGGAACATGTGGTTGTGGTTGTTTTATGGTAGGAAGTCCATTTCCTCCACACGCTGATAGTGCATTTTTGATATGTATAACTGTTTGCTTTTGTTGCGCTTGCAGCAGTGATCTCATATCTTGCATCATGTGCTTTTACTTCAATCTAACACCTTTGTTTCTGTCAAATAAGTTGAAACACAATGGAACCCCCCCCCCATTGTCTCGCTAAATGAGTGGGCTCACTCAGTTCTCCATCCCTGCCAATCACAATCAGAGATGATTGAGACGAATGTCTGTTGCACATCAATGAGTGAACTACAATCATATCAGTTCTGACCGCAGACACGTCAATATATTTAATCATTGGGAAAAGGGGCCGAATATCAACAGGAAGTAAACATTCATTTGAACACAGAACAGTAACTGCGGACTGAACTGCTGTTTAGTAAGAATCTCAGCTCAGTTCCATTTACCAAAAAACAAACTATACTTAAACATTAAATGAGTGACGATCTTAAGTGGAATTTTGGAAAGTTTTGGGCTGGAATTGTTTTCCATGAAGCTGCCTCCCCGCCCCTCCCTGATGTGACCCTGTGCAGCCTAAAATAACCGAGTGGGACGCACATGGTTCCACCGAGTGACAGACGGTGGTTTCATCCTCTCTTGTCTCTCAGCACAAAGCTCAGGACATCGCCAGGCCAGCAGCAGGATGATTTTAATAAAAACCTCAGTGTCATAAACTCTCTCGTCTGTCTTTATATATAGATCCACTGCAGCCTAACCACCAGCACCTCCTCCTCTCCTCCTCCTTCCACACCCTTTTGTGGTTGTAGACCAGCCAAGGAAAAAAAAAAAAAGACTGCCGGAGTGTTTGAGCGGCTTCCGCCTTGTGATTTACAAACAGCATCATAGACGAGAGTTATCACCTCAGAGGCTGCGGCCTGAGTGGGTCTGCGGTTAGATGCTGCTGAGGTGAGGCGAAGCTTTTCTAAATGATGTCATCGGTGCTCAGTATATCACTAATGCATACGTCTCATTTGTTTAAATACTGTAAAATTTTACTGTAGGCTATGATGGAAAATGTAACAAAAATATGTTGATATTAGATGTATTATTAAATATAGATTTTTCTCAGGAGAATTTCTAACAAGGAATATATGATGGATATCATTTAACAATTTAAGATACATTGTCAGATCTCAGCTTAAAGCTGCATTCACAGTGTGTTATTGATGTTTGACCAGTTTTCATTGAATGTCCAATTGAAGGAGTTGGCTGACAATTCAAAAGAAAACAAAATCAGCACAAGATCGAATAATTGGATTTATTTAATCTAATTCCATTAGCATGTACAACATAACGCAGGCTACCTTGCATAGTAAGATATAAAGAACCCAAACGGTTTCCACAATGAGCAACACTTGAGCAACTCTGGGGAAAAAAAATCCCTTTAACAAGTAGAAACAAGAGGTGGAGACATATTCCACTTGTAATCTGCTGCATTGGTGCACCTAAATATGAAAACGTATCCAACAGTCGCGGTGTCCTCAAACTCTTGAATCCAGCCTCCCGTCAGTCGCATAACTGACTATTTATGAAGTCTGAAGTCCAGTCATCTTAGCATACACTTACATGTGCAGTGATGAGCAGTTTGGTTTGTGTGTGAACCATGTGAAGCTCAAAGTAAAGCTTGTGACTTTGAATAATATGACATTTGAGTATAAAATCACCCAGAGCTGAACCTCTAATCATCAAGCACAACCCCTGACATGTTGCTGTGTCTGTAAATGGCTGACATGAGGTTACATCTGGTATGTTGCTTTAACTACAGTTTGCCTCGGAAACCCGGTTTTAGCTGCTATGGAACGACGAGCTGATATCTGCTGGAGGGGAAACGTTTCCAGGAATTCAGCGCCACTGTCCTGATGCTAGTTTCAAAATGTCCTCCTGTCAGTCCTCCTCTGTCTCCTCCACATGCAGGAGATCAACAAAGCTGTGTGTTAGTGTGTGGGGGGGGGGGGGGGGGGGGGGGGGGGGATGTAGCTCATAACTTGTAAACTGGACGTATCTACCATGTTACATGGGGCAGGGAGAGCACCGGCACCAGGCCAAACACATGTTAATCCATTAATCCCTTTAATGTGGAAACTGGATTCCCTCCCAATGGCAGTTTGTCTGAGCTCAGTGCAACACCAAGCCACACAGAACTCTGCAGTCACATAAACCTGTTGGTGGCCATGAGGAACACGACTGACCACTCTGACTCAGCCAGACATCACACCTTCACCTATGACCTGCACCCATTGGATGGTACCTGTTGTCAATCACATGGCATCACCCAGAGCCTACCATGCTTTACTGTCGATTTCCCTCTTAATTGAGATACCTAGAGATGCACTGTAGATTAAATTATGGGATGTACAGTAATAAATGTAAAAGCCTGTTTCACTGTAACAAGTCCATATCAGTTTCTGCTCATGTTTAATGGCCTGCTTTAACTGTGTAGGTTTCACTAGTGCTTTACTCAAACATTTAGATGCGTTGCCACTTGCCTTGTGGCGTGTAAACACTGCCGTGGGTTGTTTCATTCACAGAGATATTAAAGATGTCAGTAACATGAGCTTGAGCGGGACATCTTTTTTTTCTATCTTGTCCTTTGTGACTTCAATCTGAACAATGGGACGGTGATATAAGAGCATTGTCTTCCTCCCCCTTAAACCCCACTGACATCCGGGCAGAGTTGATATGGTCTCATCTCTGTTGCAAATTTATGCGGGCTGAGTGCAGTGAGGTGGGGGCTCAGCAGAGCACGACGACAGCCTGGGGATTCTGCATTTCGTAGAAAGGCAGTTCGTTTCTACATTGCTACTTTGTTTATGCCTCGTCATGCTGGAGTGCTGATGTGCACCAGATTTAAAGGAAGTGGAGAAACTCACAACTATGACTGTTGGAATAACGCACAGGTCATCACCATGAGTCAGTCTGAGTCGTTAAACAACTGTGAGGATTTCAATGGATTGAGTGGCCATTTAAGGGACATGGATTATAATGGTTGTTTTAGCCCTTGTCCCATTTCACTTAATTCCTGTTTCACTTAAGATATTTGTAAGTCATTCATCTAAATTCCATCCATCCATCATTCACCCAAATGCCATCCATCATTCACCCATCCATATACCACTTATTATTTGGGAGCTAGCCTGAGCCGATCCCAGCTGCTGATGTATAAACTGGACATGACAAGGTCAACAGATACAAATCACCATTCACTCACTCTTATTAGCAATTTCAGCGGCTGCGATTAATGAAGGTCCGTCTGCCCTGTGGTAGGAGGCCAGAGGAGCACTCAGGAGAAGGGGTAGCTTTCCGAGGACCTGAGCCCTTACAATAGTGTATTTAAATTCAGAGGATCTTAATTGTCTAATTCTATCTGCAAGTTTCTTAAACATTCCAGAAACAAAACCCTGCATCTGCCCACCCACCCCCACGGGAGAAACTCTACTCTTAAGAACAGTGGTGAATAAACGCTGACACCCCGCTGAATGTTTTCATGAGATGCAAAGAAAGAAAGTCGTGTATATGCGCTCACACAGTCTATTATAAGACAGCTTCTGGGTTTTCCCCTGTCATTTAGGTTGTCATTTCCTATGGCAGCTACCTCAGTAGTGATTATTCCATTAAGATCTGGGACAGTTCCCATGGTCTTGGTTTGAAGGAAGCAGATGAGACGTGTTGTCACAGATCAGGAGAGAAGTCATTGAGACGCAGAGCGGAGCTTTGTAGTTGTAGCTTTGTTTTTTTAATGTATTCATTCATTTGAATAAATTGTTCTTCGCTATTATTCACTTTGTCACTCTCTAATCTACGGCAGTGTTATCATCTTCTTCCAAGACACCAACTGACTTTTTTCCACAATAGAGGGTGTGATTATGTTTGTCTGAGCTCTGTCATCACCGGCCGTTGCACTGGGCTCACCCAACGTAATGAGGTGATGATAATGATTTAAGTGAATATTGTCGCCTCGGGACTGGACAAAAATAGGCATATGACCTTATATGTTCACAGGCAGAAAAGTATATCATCAGTCAGGGTGACTCCCACCCTTAGACAAACAAACCAGACAGACGATGCTGCCATGAATCAGCAGTCTTCATCTTCACAGCAAAAACCTGTCATGTCCAGCTTGGCGGATAAGGTCTACTGCACAGTGACTACTCAGGTCTACTCAGAGAGGGTGGTGAAATAAAGATTTCCTCTCGGTGTTTGTTCTGTGCAGCTCAGCTAATGAGACATGAGGAAATCCACAGAGAGCAGAGACGGAGACAAGGAGAAAGATAGTGGCCTCTGGAATGTTTGGAGAAAGGGAGGGCGGCACACAGGAAGTGGCATGGCATTGGATTTAGCCAACAGAAGCTGTTGTGTGGGTGTTGGGACACAGGAACAGCAAGGACAGGACCTTCAGTGTCAGTCGTCTGCTGATTAATGAGAGCACTCTGTTGGCCTCTCCTCCAAACTTCAGCCGCTCTAGTTTTTAAATGATTACCTAGAATTTGTATCCTTTCTGCGGAAAGTGGCTTTTTCCATCTGAAAACAGCTAAACCTGAGGTACTTGAAGATGTTTCATCTTCCACTAGAGACTCATTTACTGTCTGTCAGTACAGTGAAATGATTTTTGGTGAGAAGTGAAAAGATCTGAAATTAAAGTACTGAGAGGGATATCACACTCAGAGGAAAGTATTTTCAAAACTTTATCAAAATTTGAATGGGTGATCAAACTTATTTTCCCAAAATAAGGTTTTAAGTAAATTAACAAAGAATATCTTCATCAAAACATGACTGTCATTCAACACAACACACTTCTACTGGATGATTAGAAATGACTTGCAGGGATGACTTCTGTCTGAGTCTGTATATAGTGCTGTTGCTGCGTCTTTCCTGGACATTTTGCGCAACGCGTGTTCGTTTCGATTCAGAGGTGGACAGAAAGGAAACAACTGGAGAAGTTCTTGGTGGAGAAATGACAAGTTGATTATGACATAATACTTACAGAGAACTCTGGGCTGGGTCTGGATCGGCAGATCACCAGTCAAGGTGGCTCATGCAGAGTCTGGAGAATCAGCCGTCATTGTATCCCTTTCTTATATTTTCACTCTTTGGGCGGTGCTTCGTGCTTTCTACCAGCAGTAACCAACGTCTTCATTTTTCATTGTTAGGACTATTTGTTTGTTTTCCCAGCTCAATTACTTATTCCATAAAATGATTTGTTTTTATCTTTTGTAAGTCTCAAGGTTGTTTGCTTAGGTCAAAGCAATGGGTCAACCTGACCCATTGCTGCTCAGCACTTTCACTCGCTTGATAGTGAATGTCTAAGAGAGCGAACAATTCTGGCTCGTTTCACACACACACAATCAAAATCCTAACATGATGAACTCAGGCATTGCACACATGACGAACATTACTTATCCTAACAGTACACATATTTTTTTAAGTACCTGGAGACACATTCAGGTACATTGAGAAACAATACACCCGAGAGAGAGAGGAGTTTACCTCAGGCCAAACTGTCTGAGGTGTGTGTGAACAGTTCCACAACCTGACTGACAGCATTCCAGCAGTATCGCTCGCAGTAATGTATCCTTTAAAACCGAAACTGGAAAATTACCTTCTCAACCAGTTTAGCGTCTATACATTGTTGTTCCCGCCCATAGTTACTCAGTTATTTGCTGTCAGACTTGATCGGATGATTTGCCTCCCTCCACCCGTGGAACGTGAAAGATCCAGCAGGGTGCTTCACAAAATGAGAGTATCATCTTTGCACAAATTTCCCAGTCCAGCTGAAAGAGTGTTTTTTTTTGTTTTGTTGCAATCTGTTTCGACAAACTGTTTCACATCCCTTCTCAGGCTGACCCACTTTACATATTTGCATTTTGATATTCCCATTGAATGCTTAACTGTTTCCTTTAGTAATTTATTATATTGCAAAGCGCAGTCGAAATATCCCCCCTCAGCTGCTGTGGGACAGAGCCAGCATCTTCCACACCCTCTGTTCTTTAGCCCCATGCTGTGTCTCTGAGCATTTTCAAAATAAAAGGCATCAGTGCTTGTCAGATCTGTGTAACCCTCTGAAATCCGTCGGAGCCCCAAAAGAGTTTAAACACTTCATTTGGATCGGCCCCACTGCCGTTGGTGCTCAGTCAGACTCAGCAACTATATAGCTCCAAGACAAGTCAAGGAAACAGACTTCATATTATACCTACAAAGAGGTGACAGGTCTGGTTCATCTTTTCAGGGCTGACGATGAGGGAGCCGTGCCTCCCGTGCCGAATGATGCTGCTGGTGAATCCACAGAGCGGGAAAGGACAAGCACTCAGCCTCTACAACTCCACGATCCAACGAATGCTCAATGAAGCTGGTGTGCGACACACTCTGGTCATCACAGGTGAGCTACGGCACAAACTCTTTTACAGACCGCTATTCACAATTTCTGGCTGATCTGCGAGCAAGTACTCAGCAGAAACCTATGAGTGACGTCACAGACGTTATATCAATGTGTAAAGTCCATGGCAAATACACACACACACACATGTACAATCACACCGCATATACAGTACATGCATATATTGGACAGGAAATGGTTATAGTTTCAGTAGGCCATGTACAGTAGGGCAATTGACCACTGACTTTTTACTATTGGACGTGTTTCTGGTTGAACTATTGCAACATAAATCAGACACTTGAGTTGGCTTGGGTTTACTAGAGGCTAAGTGCTAATATTTTGGACTGTGAACTAAGCAGCTCTATAGCTCCGTACACTGCATATGTGCTGTGAGACAGGACTTTGGTTTCAGTCCTATTTTCCTGGATTTAGTGAGACTAACACAAATGAACCAATCCTCATTCACAATGATGACCTTGCACCTCTCAGGTGGTGTTCGACGAGACTCAAACTGCCTCATGTGAACACTGAAATAACTCATACTGGGTAAAGACAATATCACTGGGTCTATGAACAGAGAGGAAGTAGGGTGTTTATGTTTGCATAGTGCTGGGAAGCGAGATCATATTGCCAGTGGTCACATGAGACACACTTTAATGGAAGTTATGAAAAGACTAAATTAATGCTTTACACTCGGGATCAGATTGGATGCTAATAACAGGGTTATAGATAGACAGTCAATGAATATGCATGATGTTGCTGCACCACACTGATGCATAGTTGTTTACAGCATAAAAGAAGGAAATAATCTGCTTCTATGTATTATTGAAAAAGAACTGAGCCTCTACTTATAACTCAAACACACACACAACTGTGTCACTTGTACACTCACTGACTCTCACAGTTCAGTAGAGGTCACACAAACAACAACAGTTCCACCTCCTGTCATGTCACACACATTTCCTCTCTCTCCCCCTCTCTCTCTCTCTCTCTCTACTATAAATCCTCTGTGTGTTCGCATGCAGTTGCCATCATTATGCTGATCAACTGCCTCTGATCCATACACATGCGGAGCTGTTATGTAATGAATATGTGTTCACAGTCAGTCACACATATGGATTAAGATGCGTCCACAGTCCAACACACATTCTACAAAAAGTACCCATTTTCCAGGATTTGCTCAGATATAATCTGGTGACGTGTTCACAGAGGTCACTATAATCTACATACACTGGGGAATGATGATTACACGGCACATCATGGGTCATTCTCACTCATCACATGCTGGGTCAGGTCAGATGGATGGAGATGCTCTCAGCTTCAAGTTTTTCTCTTTTCAATTTTGATTTCAGCTCTCAGTCTGGGTTTGTTTATGCATCACTGCAGTGTCAGAGAGAGAGAATACCACTTTCTTCACAGAGGGAAGTTCACACTCTGAAAAGAGGGCAGAGAGAGAGAATCACATAGAAGAAGACGGATGAACAAGCATCTCACTGGTGATGAACTGAAAACACAAAGACCTGAGCGCATTGGGATTTTTGACACATACTTTTTGACAAGTTAATCCTGGAGAATATAAACAAGAATAGATTTAATCCCCAAATCAACATTTGTGAAAAAGCACAACTGTTGAGAGTGAAATGTCAATAACATTGACAGAGTATCTTTGACTCTCTGATCTATTCTGCACTAAATCTTTAATCTCTCCAGTGGGATTAAATCCCTGAATAAAGCCTGTTCATCAGAATATTAAACTTTTCTTTGGTTTACATGTAGTTTAATAGCTTCTCAACATTCTCAGTTGAAATCCCACATTTATCCAAATTCGTTACTCTGACATCTTATAGCACCAATATCTCTTAGTGTGCGCTGTATAATAAAGATCCTACTAAAGGCCACTGTTGGACCTGAGTGAAGGTATGTGAAGTGTGTGTGTGTGTGTAGCCACATATACATAAGATGAGATAAGATAATCTTTTATTCGTCCCACAATGGGGACATTTACATGATAGGAAATCAATGTTGGTGGATTGTGTGTATATGCCGCCATGCCTGTGAGCTGTATGACTGGAGGACTCTAACAGAAATAGACAGATTTAATCATTGGATGCTGGGCTGTGTGGCAGCTGTGGGCAGTGTCAGGAGAGAAGGATGGATGGAGGATGACTGCTATGCTCAGAAAGAAAGGGTGTGTGTGGGTGTGGGTGTGTGTGTGTGTGTTTCACTATGCATTTTCTGTCTTTTTCACAATAACACTCTCTCTGACCTTTAAGATACAAGTCTGGGTTTCAATAACATGGGTTTGCGAAATCTGTCTCGCCTCCACTGCTGTGACTCACAACCACATCATTTCCAGGTTACATTTTTTTTTTTTTATGTGGTTGTCACCACCTTCTACTGTGTAAATATACTCACAGGTTTAACCATAAAGTGACGACAGGTCCATTTGTCTGGCTAAAGAGAGCTGACCTTGTTGACAGTCACGTCAGTAAATAGAACCCATATGAGGACAGTGTGGGCACAGGGGATGTATCCAGCTCTCCTACTACGATTGGTGTAAAGATGTAAGTTGGAGTTTTTGTTGGTTTTGTGCTCACATGACTGTGTTTTGTTGGCTGCAATGAATAACTACAATACATTCAGAATGAAGAGCTGGTCAGAGATTGAGTGCCATGATGTGAGGTCAGTACGAGGACAGAACCTCTTACCTCTGAACCTGCCATGATGTGGAGAGCTGAGAGCAGAACATGACTCTGTAACTCTTGTGTAACTGGCCGCTCAACCAGAGCCTGCTTCTGCTGGAGGTCTGTAAAATGTGTCCTGAGTCACTGCTGTTGGTGCTGTGTAAATGTAATCGATTGGACTGGACTAACAAACGAAGCAGTTGATATGTGGAAAGAAAGAAAGCCACGTGGGGCTGAACTCACTCCTCTCCATACTCGCCTCAAGGAGACTTGTAATGATTTTACTGCTCATCTCCATCCTCAGTGCAGCTCAACCAAAACAAGAGAAATCACTGGGAAACTGAGTCGTGGTCGGAGTGCTAGATTGTTTGTTGACCAACTAACTGAAGCTGTGCTGAAGGATTTTCAAGTTTAAAGCAGAGAACATTGCGCTCTAACACACATTCAGCTTGTGAAACAAATGTGGGAAACAATTCTAGGACATTTGTCAGCAATACATACTGATAACATGTAAACACAATGAGCAAAACAATGATCCGAAGCAGGCAGTATGAATATTAGATGATAGAAATGATAAATATTTGATCAACAGGAGGCTACATTGTCATATTCTGTAGTTCTGCTGTTACAACAGAAGAAAGGATCAGTGTTAGTCATCTCTGCAGCCGTCTGAGCACATTCTGAAAACACATGAGTCCTGCAGCTGTGGCCAGAGGCCAGTAATGAAGCAGAGATCTGCATGACTGTAATGACCTAGTCACAGTTCACTGCATCAGCCCACAGGGAGAAACTCACATGGACAAATGCAATCTCCATCTCCTCCTCTTCTCCCCGTCCCTGCATCTTGATATTTATTTGGCCAAGTTTCTCCATTTTGCTCATCATCTATCGAACTAATGAGGAGAGCTGCATAGTAAAACTGCTCTTAGCTCTCCTCTTTCCACTCTGCAGCGCCCCTCCTTTGTTGCTGACTCGGGCCCTTCAATCCTTTTTAATGCCCGGCCTGTGCATAGATAAGGGAAGTAAAGGTGATGTGACTGGACTGATGAGGAGGAATCGATTCCTTTATTCTGCCAAGTTTAGGGAAGGAAAGGTAAGAAGAGAGGCGGAGAAACAAGATCCCTCTCCAGAGAGGTGTGTGTGTGTGTGTGTGTGAGACACAATGGCAGAGTTGAAGGACAGAGTAAAGTAGTTGTGTTGAAAGACACAGATGAGGACACACCGTTTTCAGGGTCCTGCTCCTCACTGCTCGGTAAAGTGTGGAAAATATTAAAGTGTATACTTGTCGTCACTGAAGACTGGAGGACATTCATGTAATTAACTGCAATTCATTTACTGAACTCACAACTCTCTGACAGGCACATGCACATTAAAGCCAAAGCCTCGCGCCTTGCTTACAGAGCAATAACTAGAAAAGGCTCCTGCACCACCTGGACTCCCTCATGTAGGTCTACACTCCGTCCCGCTGGCTACAATCTGCCAATGAAAGATTCCTGGTGATGGCATCACAACAAGGCTCCAAGTCACTAGCCAGACTCTCGGTAGAACAAATGACCCAACTGCTGAATCCATTTCCACCTTCAGGAAAAAACTAAAGACTCAGCTCTGACAGACGTGTATAGACTTATAGACAGATACTGATGTTTGTGACGTTGTTGATGACTGTAGCGTGTTACTGATGATGGCACTTTGATGTTGTTACATATGTTAGTGTTCAGGTTGACTTACAGAGCTGTTCATTGGTCTCACAACAACAAAAACAACCACACTGAGTATATATGGGGAAAGAACATACAAGAATGAAAAGAAAAGAGAAACTAGAGCAGAACGTTAGGTCAATAACACCATTCTATCTCATCTTTATTCTGCAATACTAGACATTCTGCCTTTCTCACAGTGCTTCTGCACACAGCACCTTTAATCACACACTGCTGTCACATCCATGAGGTACAAGGATGACCCGCTTTCTCTCTCCACCTCTCGAGCTTCAGACACGGAGTTAAAAAGCTGCTGCTCTTGTCCCACTTCATCAAACTGCACAGACCCACATTAATTTGACAAAGTGCCTCTGGGTAATTAAGCTGTTCCCATCTTATTGGCCGCGTGGCAGACGCCTCATTTAACACCGTAGATCAGCTTTCCTTCCCCCGGTGACACTTTCATTTGGAAACCCAGGAGTTGAAGTATGAAGAACCAGGACTCCTCTGTGTTTATCAAGACTTCATAAGTAGATCATCAACCATAGATCCATTAGACTTCACCCGGGTCTTAGATTATCTTTCATTTAACCATCTAAAGTTATTTAATGACTTCTTCCACCCTTTTCTGTTTACATGAGGTTTAAATGATAACTCAAGTATGTGAATTGAAGTTACTTACCCTTGACTGACCTCTAGGTGTGGGTCCTCTCAACAGAGGCCGTCGTGTTGCACCACCATCTTTCTGTTGTAGCAAAAAAAAAAAAAAACATTCAGAATAAAGTATACATTTTAATGTGCTTTATAAATAGACAAATAACAGCATCTCTCCCTACACACGTTCACATATAGTCTCATACAACAGTGGGGGGAAAATCTTACCCTTTGATGGGTCACAACAATTGTTCTCCTGTTCCCAGACCATTATAACAACTATATCAGGAAGCACTCCAACCATAGCCTTTCCTATAAGTATCCCAGCCTCGCGGCGGCACAGCAGAACTGATGGTGGCGCTGTCCTGTGTTTGCCGCTGTGATTTCTCCTGCAGTAAAGCCTCAACTCTCAACCTAAGAGATCCTGTCTATGAGTCCTTGTGCTCTCTCTCTCTCTCTCACTCATTCAGCTTCCGACAGCAGCCGACCTCCACAATTTCCACAACAATAACATTTTAAAAAATATATATATAATAATAATAATAATAATAATAATAATTAATATATATATATATATATGTAAGTATGAATATATCTCACCCATTTGTGTGTGTTGTGTTGCAGAGCGGCAGAATCACGCCCGGGAGCTGATGAGGGAGGCCGACCTGTCACAGTGGGACGCCCTGGTCATCATATCAGGAGACGGACTCCTGTACGAGGTAACGAGACAAAACCATGAGCTTTGGGAACCCTCACCCTGCTGGAGCCTGTCAGGATCAACATCTCTGACTGGTCTGATAACTGACTAAATGAACTACATTTAAAACAAACAACTAAACAACATGTGGTGAGATGATGTAGGAGCATGTAGGCGTCAGTTTGTCCATCCTGTGCTACTGTAACAACATGGCGGTGGAACATGGAGGACCCACTCCTGGTGTAAATAGCAAGTCATGAAAACTGTTAGCACATCCAGGTTAGCATAGCTCAGTGCTATCATTATTTTGCATCCAATTTCTTTTTCAAATCAAACTTCATCTCTTCACATCTTACACAGCAAGGTTGGTTATGAGTTCAGCCAACTCTAAATACTTGTCACCGTTACTTTCCAGGAAAACGGTTGGTTAGCATTAGCAGTCAATAGCAGAAAGTATTGATGTAGCCCTGAATGCTAACTTTTGGTTAGCCTAACTCCAATGTGTGTGTGTGTGTGTCAGGTGATAAACGGTTTGCTGGAGAGAGCAGACTGGGAGGAGGCCATTCAGACACCTCTGGGAATCCTCCCTGGAGGATCAGGAAATGCTCTGGCTGCGTCCGTACATCACTACTCTGGGTGAGCTAACACACCAACATGGACACCTCAGCTCTCTGTTTGGACCTAGCTAGCTAACTGGTCACCTAGCTAAGTTTAACGAGCGAAACAAAAGACACTTACTCTCTGTGTGGAGGCAGCAGATCAACAGGAAGACACGAGGAGGACAAACTGATCAATTATACTCCAGACTGAGGAGAGGGGAGATGATTACACACAGGTGTGACACACCAGGGTACAGGTGCAGGAAGTCAAGGCAGCAGGAGCAGCAGGAAGTGAAGTGATTTGAAGTGGCCTTCAAAATAAAACAGGAAATGACATGATACAGTGGATGAACAAAAGTGTTGCACGGGCATACACAGGGAAGGTTGAACATGATACACAAATACATAAATATTTTATAAGTATTATTCAGGTTGTCCAAACACAAAGTATAACACATATGTGCTGTGGAAACAGCATATAAATCAGGAGAGTCAAATCACCCACACCCACACCCACACCCACACCCACACACACACACACACACACACACACACACAAAACAGTTGATATAGTTTCAATGCGCCTCAGTGATCAATTCACGGTGTAGTCAGCAACTATTTTGATAATTAATCAAACATGTGAACATCTGTGGCCAGGAAGCAGAGCTGCACAGGAACCTGTGTAAACACTCTGGTGACTTACTGATCACTTTGTTTGATCCATGACACACTGTGTCTAGATTCATCTGTGGAAACACAGTATGTACACACTGCAGATACATCCGGTAAAAGTTGTTTTTTTATTTGTATTAGCAGATTGTACTGTTTTGCACTATGTGTGTGTGTGTCTCCATATTTCCCTTCAGTGTGGCTCAGCAGGACTTGTACTGATGGTGCACAGACTCTCTGCACACTGATTTACTATTGTTGTAAATACTGTGTGGTCTATTCAGCTGAGCCAAAACCACAAACACACACACACACACACACACACACACACACACACACACACACACACACACACACACAGCACTGTGCGGC
>JAFBJT010110272.1:93132-121323 GCA_016785325.1 Chascanopsetta lugubris
CGCTCTCCCCCCTGCAGGAGTGGGGGGGGGTCGGGTGGGGGGGCAGGGGGGCGGGGGGGCGGGTGGGCGGGGAGGAGGGGGGGGGGGGGGTGTCGTTTCGTTATGCTTTAAGTATTACAGTTGGAGCCTATATGCACATGGGAATACGACTGTGGGTATGTGGCCAGGATGAGCCGGATTCCGTGTGTGTGTGTGTGTGTGTGTGTGTGTGTGTGTGCGTGCATGCGCCGACAGTGTGTGTCCGAGTGTGAAAACCCATTCATTCTTCTTTTGATGCATCTCGCCTCCATTTGCAGGCGTCGTACCCGTGAGTGAAACCCCATTATCGGGCTGAAGCAGGGTCTTCTCACTCCAGACTGCTGAACCATAATGAGCTGCTCACAGCGGCCGACTTGTCTGCCCAAATAAATCACCCCCCCCCCCCCCCCCCCCCCTCCCCCCACACACACACACACACACACACACACACACACACACACACACACACCTGTTCTGGATGCACATATATAACTCCATTATACCCCGACACTCCTGAGCCCAGTGGACACAGAGGACACGGAAATGAAGCTTCTCTTTCCCTGTATCATTGTAAAGGGTTGCGATATGAATCTACGCCTGCATGGTGAGCAATTACGTGCAATAGATCTTTTTTTTTTTTTTTCAGCCGCCATTTTGACATGAAATAGCACGTAAACACAGATGTTGCTGATGATGTTAATGGATGGTTGAAACGCCTGTGTTTATCTGCGAGCTCCCATCATCACAATGGCTGGAAAATGTGTGTAATCTCCGTTCAATTGACAAAAATGGCAGTTGTGTCTGTCCAAACAGTGACATCACAAACCGGAGCTCTGTATAAGACCTCGACTGGAGAGCTGTTTAACATGCCACTGGAGTCAGACAGTAGAATTAGACATTGCAGATGCCAGATCCTGTTTTCGACCTCTCTCCCTGGAACGCTCTGTGAAGCCCCTCCCTCGCAGAAAAGTGAACTAAGACCGAAGAATAGAAAGAGAAGTCAAAACGACGCGCCCATCCAAACCACTATCGAGGAAGAGGACGTGAAAATAACTTTAAAATCCAATCAAGTCGCAATAGATGATGCAAAACCACCACATCATCATATTCAGGATTCAACCCTCTGTTCCAGACTCACTCTGAAATCCAAAGACTTTCGCTTGGACCCATTTAATAAAGCATCCAACCGCTTTGGTGGAAATCCCATCAGCAGTTGTTTTGCAGTCTTACGAACCGACCAACGCAGTGAAACGACCTTCGAACACGGGGGCGGAAACACGACTCGCAAAGCAGAAGTCAACACAGTTGCTCAAATGACCATAAGGTCAAATCTATACCCAAAGTAGCTTCAACAGAAGCTCATTTATAACCCATCGTTTTCCAAAGATACAAATAATCAAAGTCGCACCTTATTATCAAATCATTTATCCTTTGTTGACACGGTGAACTCACTGTCTGATGAAATCCAACTCGGTGAATTCAGCAGAAAACAGCGGTTGAGGAGCTACTCCATTGAATTGCTGTGTTATTGTAACATGTATGAATTGCATTGGAAGAGTCGTGTGGAAAGCGGTGACCTCCAGAGACCACACAAGGCGACGTGTTAATGAGAGTCGGCACTCTCTCTCTCTCTCTCTCTCTCTCTCTCTCTCTCTCTCTCTCTCTCTCTCTCTCTCTCTCTCTCGCAGGATTCCTCTGCACAACTTGTAAAACGTCAGTTCAAAGGTGTCTCTCTCACAGCGCAAGCTAACGCCTCGCTAACACATGTGAACCAACCAGCTGCCGGTTAGCGGGGCGAGTCTTTGAAGTGTCGCCAAGGGGCTGCGGGTCCCACTGCACCCGTCCGATTCCACCGTACAGAAGGAGAAGTATCCGAGACACTGTAAATCAGGTCTGTGTGATCGAAATCATATCAATCGAATGGCATACGGTTAAAGGTGCAGTGTGTAAGACTTTGTCATTTTTTTGTCACTTCTAAAAAATAGTACAAAACAATGACATTCTCATGAATTTGTAATCGCCTCAATATAACTTTTTTTTTTTCCAAATCAAAATACACACCACACCTTTTAATATCTGGAAGTAGCCGATACCACGTGACTCTGCAGTCGTGTGCATGGATGCAGCTCCACATACTTTATTCTACTTGGCTGTGCTTGTGGCTGATGGGTCAGTAAGTGTTTCTGCAGATCACCTCGCTGTTACATCACAGACGTTTGGCAGATGGACTCCACAGCTGATGTGTGTGTGTCTCGGTCACGTGCTCGGAAAGAATGGACAGCTTAAAGGTGCAGTGTGTACGATTCGGTGACCTCTAGGGGTGAAGTTGCACATTGCATCCATCACCTCGCCCCCACCCCTCTTCAGTTGTCATTAACACTCAAGAGATGTTGAGTGATGTCCACTCTGGGCTACTGTAAAAACATGGCGGCCCCCGTAGACAGGGAGCCACTCCTCATGTAAATATACAGGAAAAGGGCTTCAAAAAAACATTTAGGTGATTATGAATGTATGAAAATATCAGTATATGTAATTGTTTTGTAGTATTTTTTAGAAGTGAGAAAAATCTTACACACTACACCTTTAAACCCGCACAGCAAAATATGCATGTGATCATGTGAGGTATCGGTACACACCATTGCAGGTTTTCCCATTGTAGGCGGCACAGACCCAGTCGTGACACTCGCAGCGCGGCCCGTAGAACTTCCCCGGGTCGGTGGCCGTGCAGACGCAGACGCCGCAGTCGCACTTGCCCCTCCCGCTGCAGATCTTGCCGTCGGGCGTGCGACAGCGGCGCAGCGACGACTCCGAGGACAGTCGACAATCGCCGCCCACCTGGCTGGGGGAGAGAGGACATGTTGTTGTCAGATGTTGGAAACTTGTGAGGTCAAAGGTCAAAGGTCAAAGTGTGAAAGCACCTGTGAGTGGATGAGACAGCGGCTCGAAATACCGCTTGTGAGTGAGAGGACGTTCGGTCAGGTGAGACAGCAACACGCAACTTCACCACTGGGTGTCACTAAATACCGTATACTGCACCTTTAAAAAAATGTGCTCTCATGCAAAGCGTTTTATGATATGTTACTTCACGTAAGTGTATCATCTGCACATCATTTGAATCTTTAAATGTTTTATCCTGTATTTCTCCCAAGCCGCTGACGGTGGAGGCCAATACGGAAGTGGGAAAACCTGCAGTTCACAGCGTGGCCACTTGAGACTGGCTCCAAAAGTGGGTCAATCCGCCATAGACTCCCATGTTAAAATGGTCAACTTTAGAGGTGAATGAAACATGTTTAAAGTCTGGCACAAACTCCTGTTTTGGTCCCTATGTGGTTTCCGTGACAACCGCCCGGGAGGTGAATTTGAATCCAACTCGCTTATTTCATCGAGGTTTGAAATTGTGCAGAATTAGGGGCGTGGCCTCTTGCGTGACACCCGGGCCCACCTGGTACGTAGAGTGGGTGCTGTGACAGCACCATGGGCTCCACCCCAGCTCTACCCGTGCTCCGCCTCTTTGCCCATTTCAACCAGGAAGTAGGAGGCGTTTGACATCGGCAAGATGGCGACGATTGAGCCGCCCACTACGATCCTCCTAAGCGCTCTGCAGAAACCTAAAGGTGACGTCACAAACGTTCCTTCTAATGCATGTGGAGCATCATGATGGGATGCGCAAATAATCCAAGCTTTTCCTTTTTGAGAGGACGATCCTGTTTGAGTCTAGATCATGAAACGGTAAAACACACCCAAAAGAATGTTGAGGATTAAGCTCATAAATCAAATTTCGCGGCGTCACCCTTTCACATAGCACATTTCAGCATTTGTTGCTGAGTCGCCTCTTTACTCCAGTGGTTTCCTCTGTGAGATTTGTTTCATTTGGATCCTGTCTGACATTCTTTTCCTGCTCTCTCTCTCTCTCTCTCTCTCTCTCTCTCTCTCTCTCTCTCTCTCTCTCTCTCTCCCTTTCTCTCTCTCCCGCTTGATGTTGGCCAGCTGTCCGGTTTTGGGAACGGTAGACACATTTCAAATAATCAGCAGATTAAGAGTTCCTGACACACCCACTAAAATCAGATACAGAATGTGTGTGTTCCATATGGGCTCTTAACCCAACGAGGACCTTTTCAGACTCTCGGACCTGAAATCCTCCATCGAGAAGCAAGAGAGAGTTTCCAGCTCAATCTGTAGATGAAGAAGATGAGCCCTTGTCGCTGCCGAGACATGACAATGCAACTTTGCGCGGCCTCAGCTGATCTTCATTAGAGTTGTTACGTCAGCTTCTAGAGTCTGAAGTGCTGCTGCTGCTGCTGCTGCTGCTGCTGCTGCTGCTGCTGCCGGCAGGGCGGGGTTGTTTGGTCTGCAGGAGGATGGGTAATGAAATCCAGAGGATGTGTATGCGAGAACAAAGATGGTGATACTTCTCACTTGCTGCCTGGATCTGGATGCATGACACGTTTCACTTCCTCCAACGTGGAAACTTTAAATTGCATCCCATTTGGCACCGACCACGTGAGGCCCGTCTCACCACAGCTTTCCTCTAGTTGGAACCGAAGGGCCTGCACCGGTGAATACAGGTGTTCAGAAGTGAGGGTGACACCTGTTTGAACACCTCCCAGCACAACAGCTGATGTTTTGTGCGTGTGTGTGTTTTTTCTCTATTTACATCAAGGCTGTCAAACTCGCACCACATACGCTCCAATTCAATCTCACGAAACAGTTAATGACTTCTAAGTTATTTTTCATTTTGCAAAGTCTCCCGGGTTGGATCCATCCCTCTGGCGGGCCGGTTTTAGATGATATGATTATATGTTTTCTTCCTGGAAATGACTCACATATGCTCATTGGTTCCAAAAGTGAAGAGGATACAGGGCTTCAGTTATTATTCCTGAAAAAATACTCACGATTCTTGCATTTTCTGGTGTTTATTGATGTCAGGTGGTGAAGTTGCTTGTTGCAGCTCATTCAAGCAAAGGAATGTGGGTATTTCTTCTTTTTGCATGGGCCAATGTAAATACAGTATGGTGGTGCAACATGGCAGCCTCCATAAAGAGGACCACTTCCTGATGTAAACATGGCTGACTCTATAGGTAATGATACTACATACAAAAACATGAGTGAAAATGTTCTATATGTTTCATTTCTGCCCAAAGAAAGAACGTGGGATTATTTCACCCAAATCGTACACACTGCACCTTTAATTTTTCATGTCTAAAAATTGATACCTATAATTGCCAAACTTGTGTCCACAAAGTCTCCAATCCAGTACCGCATTAAAATAAGTTTTTGTTCTCAGTTTCGGTGGCATGTGGGATTAAATTGAAACTTTTGTTAAAGTTCACTTTCACCCTTTGACTCGTCTCACAGCATGCCGACATTCTGCAGGTGCGACAACAAAAGTCAAAATCTGCATACTTTCTTGAATTTTTCCATCATCCAAAAAAACCCAAAACGCTTCTGTCGGCAAATCTCTGCACCTCCCTCTGCCTCCGTGCGTTCCACGCCACCCCGACATAAATAAGAGCAAACAAAAGCCGAGCGGAGAAACTCACCTCACCGATTGCAACAAAGTGTCCCCCACAGCAGAGAGCAGGACCAGCAGCACCACCACTAACATGGACTGCAGAGGAACCTCAGTGTGCATGTTTAAATCCCCACAGAAACCCGAAGTGAAGTGGCTTGAAGGAATTTTTCCCAAGCTCTCGCTCCTTAAACAGACGGGACAGGAAGAAAGAAAGAGAGAGAGGGAGAGAGAGAGAGAGAGAGAGAGAGGGAGAGAGGGGGGGAGAGAGAGTGTGTGAGAGGTGGGGGAAAGAAAAGGAGAGAAAGAGCAGCAGGCTGGCCTGAACTGCCTCAATCCCTTCAGAGGCCAACAGTCCCTTTTCCATACAAGTGCCTTTGATTAGTCTTGACTCTGCAGACACAGTCCTGGGCAGGAGCTGCAGCAGTGCGGGGAAAAGGGCCAAAGTTAAGTCACCAGTTTGAGATGTAATTAGAAGCAGACTGTTTCTTTTTTATTCACCCCCTCAGCCCCCTTTTTCATTTTCCACATAATCTCTGTGTAGTTTCGTAGCTTTGTTTATAACCATTTGTGAGTCAAAGTCGATCTCCCGGGGCCCTGATATGTCTTTTCCTCAGAGGACGTCTCCGGCACGTCATGACAGACAAGGTGTTACAATCTAATGACTCATTTTCACTGAGGGTCACATCAGCATTGTGGTTGCCCTCAAAGGGACGAATGCAATCACTCCTTCATATATTGTAAAAAAATAAATAAATAAGAATATGTCCCCATATTTGATTACATCAGGTTAAACCATCAACAAAAGTTCTTTTTTTCAGTTGAATAACAAAAACAAAGTATCACCAAAATAAATGTCAATGTTAAAAGGAGCCGAGCTGTGGTGCAAAGGTAAACATTTAAGTGTGTAATCACATGCAGCTGCAAACACACTGCTGCACATTGCTGCACATGCAAATGTGTAATTAACTGTAGTTTATTGTAAATATATGCTTTATTACAACAGAGCTTTTTATTTGAAGACAATCTTATGCCTTTTGTGCTCTCAAGGACCACATAACTGAAGTGGGGGGCTGGATTTGGCCCGCGGGCATTGAGTTTAACACTTGTGCTTTTACAGAAAATGGAAAATGCTCAGTGTTATCAGTGACAAATTTGTCCTCTCAATTATTGGAAAAGGGTTTTTTTTTTTTAAAGATCAGCTCTCCTGTGATTCAGTCGTGTCTTTCTTAAATGAATTAATGTGTTTGTTTACATCTCCAATACATTCACTTGAGTAAATAACATTTTAACACAGCTATGTTTTATGTGTGTCTGTGCAGAGAGAGTTGTCTGCACATTTTGTGCTCCCGCTGCATCTGAATATCCAATTACAGGCGCGGGCCAGGGAATGGAAAAGCCTATGTTAACTACATTCAGTGGATGGTGTCGCTGTGAGAGGCTGAGTGGCAGTAAGTGTCCTGAGTTAACCTAACAACAGTATGAATATAGAGCTTTTATCAACTTGATTCCAGGTTCTTTGAAGTGATTTTTATTATTCAGTCATTCATACAATGCATATATCACTCTGATTGGTGTATGACCTTTTATTGACCTCAATAACAATATTGTTATCATCATGGGTGGATGTTGTTGAAGGCAATGATGATTACAATGATAATAAAAGCAATAGCAGCTACTATCTGATTGTTATTATTATTGCAATTGTATATACTACTACTGCTATTAATAAAAATGATCATTATGATCATTATTATTGTTATTGTTGACCCTATTATTATTATTATTATTATTATTATTATTATTATTATTGTTATTATTATTATTATTATTATTATTGTTGTTATTATTATTATTATCATCATCATCATTATTATCATTATTATTATTGTCAAACTGTCCAGGATGTTGCCTGTTGTGTTCCAATATGAGCTACAAGTTGACTAGATCTGACCTTTGACCCTCAAAAAAATCATTGGATAATTCTATTTTTAATTCAGTAATCAACGAGTTAATCAATCGGATGATCTCCTGTAAAAAAAATAATAAAAAGAAGACAAAATAATATAATATAGCATAAACACAAAACAAGGCAGAAACAAGTTAGACCCTACTGAGCGGTGGTGATGCAGCAAGCGGGAGGGGAGGAGGGAGAGAGACCTGGGAGCTGTTGCCATGGAGACGGCGGCGCGCCTCCGCTCCCTGCACTGGTGCTGTGGATGAGATTTTAATTTGCGCGCTCCCGTCTTCTGCTCCTACTCAGTCAGCACACCCGGAAAAACAGCTGATGTCATGGACACGACGCGACGCGGCGGATAAGGGACGTTCCTCCTGTCGTAAGTGATGCCGCGAATGTTCTTTTAACCTCCGTGTGTGTGTGTGTGTGACTCTGTGTGTGTACGTGTGTGTGTGTGAGTGTGTGTTAGCTGAACATCCAGCTGTGTTGCTGTTAGGATGCTCCTGATGCTAGGTGCAGCTGCGCGTTAGCCTTGTTGATTCACCAGGAAGTATGGACGTGCTCGTCCTCAGGACCGGGCCCCGGTGTCATGTTGTCGTACACCTGCTACGCAAACACACGTACAGGTTGTCACGTAACACACACGCCTCCTTTAGCTTCTCTGCTCCCCCATACTATCGTGTCCAGCCCGTGTTTAGCTCGTTTGCTAGCTTGGGTAGCTCCTTTGCCCTCGTTTCCATAGTAACCTTGGCCCTGCGGATGACATTCGTCCAGGTTAATGGATAAGCATCTCTTCATCATCATGGAGTCACGTGCAGGTTGACGTTAAAGGGTTAATCTGTGGGATGGAAAAAATTACATTAAGGGATTGAACAGTGGCTCCGTGTAGCTTGTGAGGCCCCTAGTGCATAAGGTGCAGGCCCTCAGCTGCTCCAGGTTGTTTATTTACCAATATTGATCAGCGTTTTGGACAAGTGACATCATCATCATGGCCAGGAACCTAAAGGTCTGCATGACATGAGCTCACAACTTTGTAAATGACAATGTTTTGAAATAGGAGCTGATATTAACTTACTGTGAAATTGTATCGGTTTACGTTTTATTTGTAATCAGCCTGAATGATCGGCTTTATTGATTGGCTTTATTGATTGACTACGATATATTGAGTACTGCTGAATGTCGTTGTCGACATCCCTATTTCCAAAGTAAATATAGTGAATCATTGATGAGGGTGATTACCTCTATCCATATTACTTTTAGCTCTCTTTTGGTCTCCACCGTACCCTGAGGATATCTGCACTGTGACCTCCCCAAAACAAAACAAACAAACAAATGAATAAAAAAAAACTTTGGAAAAAGGTTCACAATACACATTAGGTGATCGTGAGAAAATATTGACTAAAGGTGCAGTGTGTAAGATATAGTAGGGCTTGATTGCAGGCTTAATTGGGATCCAACATATCTGTGCTGCCTCAACCAAGCAATTACATCTGTAAGTATGAGTGGAACCCCATCCTTCCCACATCTTTTGCGTTTGAATGACAAGTCTACAACACGTTCTGCTTCTAGTTCTACATTATTCAGCTCCAACTTTATCAATGGATGTCACTAGATCCTACACATTGCACCTTTAAGCATATTTGGAATGATATCAAAACATTAGACATGAGAAAAAAGGGTTACCATTAGTGTCATCACTATACATCCATGTATCATAACCTTCAGAAATGTCTTGCTACTTGTATATTGTATAAACCGACGCAAACTGTACCCGTTTCAAGAGTTGTGTAACTCTGCTGCCCACATCTGTGAAACTTTCTGCCCGTTGTAATTAACGTCATACTGCTTACTCTTAAAGAATGGAGCTTAAGAAAAGGAACGTTCTGAGCATCTGAAAAATACTCACAGTTACGATTTATCTGCCCAGTGATCACATCTTGGCGATGAGGAACGTGTCTTTTCTCCAAATGGGAAAGTAATTACGGTCTTTGGCACCTATACACCCACATAATAGCACTTGGACCCTGTAATTTTGTTTTCACTCTTCCTCATGTCTACATCTGCATATGTTAAGTGTAGCAATTACACAGGGAAATTGCTTCTAACTACATGTGGTTTTTTAAGACGTACAGTTTCTTTTCTTGGTAAGAACAGAAATGGAAACAGGGGTGATACAGTTACATTGTTCTCCTTAATTTCCCATCACCACTCAACAGTGTTGCCAGTCTATAGTGTATATAACTCTGAAAACTGTAAATGTTTTCAAAGCAATGTAAAGTTTGTACTGGTTGCCAAAGTCCTGCCGAGATGATTTCGTGATTCAATTTGTCAATTCAGACAACTTACACCAAGTTAACTTTGTTCTTTCAGCATATTTATTTCATTTGAATCGCAAAGCTTTGATATTTGTGGTAATGTTGCAAAAACATCTATGTGGTAAAAATACAATATATTAAAGAAGTCAAATCAAAGCAAACAACTACATCTGTTTCGTGATAAAAGAATAAAAAGGGCAAGACCTGAATATATAACAGCCGATGAGTCATCATAGACAACATGTCACGCTGTGTCAGAAGCAAAACAATGTGTTTGCCTAAATGCAAATTGAGTGACTGATGTTTACTGCTGGGAACTTTGATCTTTTTCACATTTATTTTCAAGAAATGAGGCAACTGAACCACAATGCAGCTCAGGAATGTATAATGTCGCTTATGCAATAAGCATTGGAGCCTGTGTGTGAGTGCTCTCATATTAGTGCAGGGCTCTCCCTAAAGAATGGAACAATGGCGCTGCATCATCGTACCACAATCTTAGTGCCATCGTACAAATTCTCAGATTTAGGGTGTTTTCCTGTTTCCCCTGGTAATTGTGCGTAATTTTGGCGAAATTCGCCAGTTTCCAGTCGGTTGGCGTCATTTTCCTCGACGCCTTTTCGGATCGGATCGATCCTCCCGCGTGCACACACACACAGACACGAGCGCGCTCGTTCACGTGAACACTCTCCCACCAGCGGACTGAGAGCGCGCATCACAAAGTAATAGTTCAGTTCTGATCATGACTGACGTCATTTAAAGAAACACATGACATACATGTCTGCCTCTCCCGCAACCTCCAAGCGCGTACGTAAGAGTGTCTATTCTGCGCACGTGCGCACCCCCCCAACACTATGAACCTTTGGGAAACACTGCGCAGCTAGCGCCATCCAACTCCAAATTTCTGGGGAGAGCCCTGTAGTTAGCTGGAGCGAATCCATTGATAGATGCTGCACAGTATGTTTTGATTTCTGGTGAATATGTTCTCTCACCCTTCTCCGCTGTTCTTACGAATGCTACCGTTCATTGCCCGCTGCCTCAGGACCTCCACGCCATTAGGACGTTCCCCTTGTTGCATCTCTAGTCTCTCTCTCTCCCTCTCTCTATCTTCGGCTGGTCTCTCCACCCCTCTGTGACCTGGGGATGAACGCACCAATGAGGAGCCTCACAGTGAGTCGCCTGGCCCTTGCTCCACCCCCCATCCTCTTCCTCCACAAACACCTCAGTCACTCCCTCACTGACTCACTTACTCGCTCACTCGCTCACTCACGGAGTGTGTTGCATATATGCCTTGATGTCAGACGTGGTGGGCATTCCTGTCTCTATGAGCGTACTGTAGATGTGGGTAGTGTACTGTACACCATATAAGCCATACTGTTGACTAACTGTTGTGTGTTATTTACAGGGTATGCCTGATCGCATGTTATGTGCAGTGCTGGAGCAATTTCAGCTTTACTTTTCCCTTTGGTATGTGCGCTTTGTCTCCATTCAGAGTGTCATTTCTCCTTGTGTTCTTAAGTTGAAACGGCCTGTACACTTTATTTTTTGTTTTCTGCCTACACACATGCACACAGACACTCACACACACACACACACACATACAGGGGCATTCACTTGCCAACACCAGTCCACACTGTACAGTAAGTTATACAGCTTAATGTGCTTGTGCCTTGGTGTTCAGTGCGATGAAGATCGTGCGTGATCTTTCCCCAATGGTAAGTGACTGGAGCTGTTCCAATGTGAATACACTTGTCCTGTGTTCCATGTGTGCTACGTTGTGTATCACGATGGCCATTCAACAATGCAACACATGTTTGATTTTCAACTACACACCTCCTGTTCTGGCAATTCAAGTCAGGGTAGTTTACCAGACACCGCATCAGAGATTGCTAATGACACTCAGAAGCCACCACAGAGTGCCGCAGGAATGAGTACCAAAACACAGATGTATGTAGCATGCCATCACTTCCCGTTCTTCGTCTGGAAGTCGAGTTTTACAATGACTTTTCAGGCACAGGCCTGAAATAAGATCTGTGGTAAACACACGCCTGGAAGACTTTTATGTTAAGTTTATCAGCACAAAGTATGTCAGTAAGTCCATTCTTCAGTTTTCATGCTTTTATAGATCTATAAAAAAGGTACATGCTAGCAATTAGCTAAACCACTCTACATCCAGTGGGGGACTTTATCCTTTATCTGTAATAATGACAATGAACATGTGTGACAGTGGCACAATATATTAGTAGCAGTAACGTTAGCTCGTCAATTATAGAAATTGTATTACTCAATATATATATTTTTATTCTACTTATTTATATTATATCCATGTGACTTAATATATAATATTACTTAATATGTGCAAATATCCTCGAATTGTGTTTACAACGGTTTATTTTCAAAAATCATCCAAAATCCGACGTAAAAATCTCATTGGCTTTAAACTGACAGTGTGACAAGGACTTTCCTTCAAAACCATGTCATCACTTCGGCACTCTCTTGATACTTATTGACACAATTCACTGATATCAACAGTCACTACTAATATGGCTACTCACGGCATCTCAACTGCCTCGCCTCTTAGCTGCAATGATTAAATCTCTAATTTAATCAGTTTACCATCCACCTCATTGGATGAAAGACGTACCACTGCTGCCCAGACTTGGATGCTGCCAGCTCTCCCCTGTTCCTCATTTAGCTTTGGTCACTGTGTGGTCCGCCTCCCTCTCTCTGTCAGATCCACTCTCTGTATAGCACGGCGAGCCCCAGCATGCTGAAGAGGAAACAGAGCTCACGGGTCGAGGCCCAGCCCATGACCGACTTTGGGCCGGACGAGACCCTGACAGACAGCGCTGACATCTTCTGGATCAACAAACCAGTGAGTGTCTCCTGCAGATTTTTAAACTCTAAACTGAAAAATCAAATAATCACACCGATATTGAATATTGAATTTGCCGTACTTACCAGCGCCTTCTGACTTTTCATGACGACCTAATGCTACCATAGGTTCTTCCACCTGCTTGCAAGGGGAGGTTGAGGTTACACTTGATGTCACGAAAAGAGTGAGCAAACAAATCCCCCAAAACGTTGACACAAAAAGAAGACGTTGTTGCAATTTGCCCTTCTTCCTCTAGTGGGTGCACACGCTGCTCCGAGCCTGTGCCATCATCAGCGTCATCTCCGTGTGCATGAACACCCCCAAGACCTTCGAGCATTACCCTCCACTGCAGTATGTGACGTTCACGCTGGACACCCTGCTCATGTTCCTCTACACCGCCGAGATGATCGCCAAGATGCACATCAGAGGAATCATCAAGGTAGATACTGAGACGCCAAGTCATTTTTCTGACAGGCTTTAGTCAAAGCAGTCAACCCCGAGTGCTGGTGCTGGTGCTCTTAAGTGCTGGTGGTGTCTTTAGCTAACTAGCTCGCTCTGTTACGGTCTGGTTCTCCGTATTTTCTTTTTGTGCTGACTCATGGCCAACAAGCGCGAGCACAACTGTATGAGTGAGTGACGGAATGGTGCATGCACGTCCCTTTTACGGCCACCGGTGTCACTATAAACACCGATGTTTGCAAAGTCTCCCATTGGCCTTTTCATTGGGATTGCACTGTTGTTCCAAAAGACATTTCTAAGAATCACTTTCAACAGGTAAAAGTTTCAGCTGTTGATCTTTTATTTCGTGTGTTGTTTTCAAAAGTTACTTGAAGCAGAGAGTGATTTAGTCTGATGAGTGAGTGCCAAAGTAGAATGTGCCACTGGCGTTGCTTCCACGTGAAACCTGCTCACACAACACTATTGAAGTTTATATAGGGAGAAGACAATAGAGCTGAACCTCTGGGGAGTTGTTTCTCGGTTTCAGCATAGCTGATTAGTAAGTGTAGCCAGCTCCAGTGTTCAGTGAAATCACAGTGGGCATATTGACACAGTAATTAGAAATGCATCCTCCTTTTTTTCCACTTGAGATTTTGTTGACACTTGTGTTGAGGCGTAAATTATGCTGAAAAACCAAAAAACCCTCAAATCGCAGGTAGACAAATAAAGCTGTGTAGAAGCGTCCAAGAACAGACAGCTGGCAGATGAAAGGCCCATAATTACTGCCATAAAAAGTGTGGACAGCTTAATTGGCAAATCAAGGATAACAAGCAGGGAGGCACCAGAGGACACAGAATTAGAATCAACAGTGCAAAAAAAAAAAAAAACGAAAGATCCAAGCTGGAACATTTAGCATTCTTTCTCTTAATGTTTTTTCCTTACTTTCTGAAGGGAGAGAAGACCCCGTCTTTGTCTGTAGAATCAAAAGGTATTTTCTCTTGCGCCGTTTTCAGTCGGAACAATACCTCTTCACTAGCGGGATCAAATGTGTCACGTTTCGCAGTTGTAGGTAATTTGTATCCAAAGTGGAAATACTCCACATGTCCATTACTGTGATTGACGCCTGATGGTTGTGTTTCGTAGCTGGGTATTTAAAGTGTCCACTCAAAGCAAATGATCCACACAGCGCTGTGAAGTAATTGCATGCCTTCTGTGCTTGTCGTGTGTAATCACACGTGGTTCTTATCTATTGAGTGTTTGGGAACACACACACTCCCATTCGCAGCTTTTCTTCCTGTGCTAGACTGATGTTCATATTTACAAACCTCTACTGGTCTCTTCTCTTCTCCTCCACAGGGAGACAACTCTTACGTGAAGGATCGCTGGTGTATGTTTGACGGTTTCATGGTGTTTTTCATCTGGGTGTCCCTGGTGCTGCAGGTATCGCGTGCTGTACCTTTAATTATCGTTATTGTAGCTAGTTTTCTTTCCTGCGTATTCCAGACAATCTTGTTTCTCTTTCAGGTGTTTGAAATAGCTGAGCTCGTGGATCAGATGTCCCCGTGGGGAATGTTAAGAATCCCCCGTGCGCTCATCATGATCCGGGCCTTCAGGATCTATTTCCGCTTTGAGCTTCCCCGCTCCCGCATCACCAACATCCTAAAGTACGACGATGCCACAAGAGTGTCTCTTGCACGCTGCCTGCACTAGTCGCAGAAACTAGACTTGTGACATGTGTCTTTCATCACAATTCTCTTTCTGCAGGCGATCCGGGGAACAGATCTGGAGTGTATCCATCTTCTTGCTGTTTTTTCTCCTGCTCTACGGAATTCTGGGAGTTCAGATGTTTGGAACGTTCAACCACCACTGTGTTACCAACGACACGCAGAAAGAGTAAAGAACCCTTAATTCCAGTACTTGAACACGACCACACGAAACACTTTTTGTTGGGTAAAAATGTGTCAATATTATTCAATCCACTTTGAAGATGCAGTGCATAAGATTTAGGTCAAATCTATTGTGTTGCAATAATGTAAGGATAAAAAAGGATTTTTAAGTGCTTAAAATCATCCACCTGTAAACATCCATCTTCATAGCCCTATGAAGAAGATGCCACGCTTGAGCACACCATTATTTTTTAGAACACCTTAAAATGGACACACTAAATACATCTGAGTTATAATGAGAACTGAATGCCATCATGGGTTCTGCCACCTAATTTGAAGTGAAGGATGAGGCAATTTTACCACTAGATGTCACTTAATTGCACACACTCTACCTTTAATCATGTTGAAAATAGACATATTTACACTTGTAATTTAATCTCTGCATCACTCTTTTTTCAACAAGTATAAAATGATTCACATTTGAGCCAGACTCAAAGAGCAAATGTAAATCACATTAACTAGTCATAATTAAATCTTTAAGTTACAGTATATTACTTTTGGCCGCAGGACATTGGTAAATGGAGAGAGGCTGAAGCAGATTTTACAGCCTGGCTTTTTGAAATACTGCGCGGGTGGAGTTGGCACTGCTTTACAAAATCTGATCATGGTGCGATCACTTTGCTGGGCATATTGAGGCTTAAAAATCCAACTGCAATATACTCGTTTGGACTGCTGGTGCAACATGGCAGCCCTCTGAGAGCGGATGTGCTTCTGATGTAAATACAAAGGGTTCAATCTAGGGTTAGGTTTCGTATGGTAATATGTTCATCTAAATCCTACAGGTTAGACCTTTAATCCAATTTTTGGTCGATTGCTGTTATTTATGTTGTAGCCAAAAACTATAAAAAAAAAAAACAACCCTTGAAGATGCATGCGAGGATCAAACATAAGGGACTGTGAATGTGTTCCCATTGGTGCACATGTTGCTGCCCAAGTAGAGAATCTGTTTGCAGGAGAGAGAGAGAGAGAGAAAGGGGGGGGAGAAGCAGCCTTCATGCCCTGTTCCTCCGGCTGCAGGGAGAGCTAACACTAATTATTATAATTAAAATTTCCTGCTTTGTCCAGCCTTTGTATTAATCTCCTTCCAGCTCAGCAGCAAACCCATCCATCTCCCTCTCTGTCTAATGTGTGCTCAAGCCCCCCGGTGGACACTGAATACAGTTTATTGACCATTAGGAAGAGGAGGAGAGAGGACAGAGGACGGTCACAGCTCCGACGCTCCAAAACGCCACGTGACGACTGCTCGTATAATTTGTTTTTTTTTCCCTAAATCCCTCCCATACATACATATTGTATGATTTAGTGGGGTATGTCAGAAATGTGTCACTCAGGGAATGACGTGTATAATCTCTCCTCGTCACATGCCCTTGGCTCAAAGTCAAAGCTCCTTACCTTCTCTCAGGTTTTGTGAAAATTGGGGAAAGGAACCAGGAGAGCGAGTTTATGATTCAAATATGATCAGATGGAAATGGCTTTGGAAGTAGAAATGTCATCATTTAGAAAATGTGTGTCTTTACTCTTCTCTCTCGAATGGATCTAAGCTGCATGCAAGTCAGACTCGAACATCTGCCGAGCTGAATATGGATATGCAACTATCGATTGTCTTATCGTCACGAGAGACTAAAGCTGCATTTGACCAATTTTTTGAAAAATATGTTCTCAGAGACAATGCAGGCAAGCAAATGGAGATCATGACAAATGCTCAAACAAATGGCAAATAATGAAATCAAAAGAATTATAGAGTAGAAAAATGTTTTTTGAGAGTGTTTTTAAGCGTCAAGAGACATGTGCTCTGCTTTTAAATGAACTCTATTAATAAAAGTATCAAATTAGTTGCTCATAAATATTTCTAATCGTATATATTCCTGTTTGTCCTTTCACCCAAAATGTTAATACCACATCACTACCGGACTTTTGGGGATTCATTAATCTCCTCACTGGCATCAAGATCAGAGAAGCGATTCCCTTTAGAAGACACAATGGGTTTTTATGCAGCCCGGCGTGATTAGCTTTATTGGAATTCACCACGATGCCTCTGATTGCCCTTTTGTGATAGTGCAATAAATTATCCCTTCTGATCCTGTACCCTTTAATAAACAATTTAGATGAATGTCCGGGCAGGCAATTTGAAGGCATTAATTTTCATTAGCGGAATCAGGCAGCGCCAGGAATAACACCTGTGGCTAAAAGACAGCGAGACGGGGAGAGGAGACGGAGCAGTCGGTCAATACACTTTATCTCCATGTGGAAATGAAACATTTACTTGCTTTTCTCATTGTATGCCTATAGAGTGCAATGTTTTGATGTGGTCTGTTTCATGTGTTATTTTTGCTTTTTCAACAGTAATGTGTCATGGAACAACTTGGCCATCCCAGACACCCACTGCTCCCCTGACGGAGAGGGTTACCAGTGTCCACATGGCTTCAAGTGCATGGACCTGGAGGAGCTGGGCCTCAGCCGCCAGGAGCTTGGCTACAGCGGCTTCAATGAACTAGGTATGATGTTCTTTCATTGATTGAACCAGTTTACATAGATGATTGGGACATTATCTCCATTTCTATAATGTACAGCAATGGTAAATTGTGACTTTTGGTGTGTTTATGATTCATTCAAAACAACAGTCGACAGATTAATCAATTTTCAAAATAATTCTCGATTGAAATTTCAAGGTCACTGTGGCTTCAAAAACATGTTTTTGTGTTTGGAGACATCTAAAATAGGCTGTCAATTCTAGTTTTATATGAATGATCGTTTTCATGTTACAAATTCTAACTCATTCAGATGTTCTATTTTTTTTTTTTTCATATTGCAGAGGGAATATGAATAGCCCAAAAACACAGTAAACACCGCATGTCAGGAAGTGTTATGGTATCCCAGAGGCTCCAAGTCAAAACTGACAGGATTAAAAGAAAAAAAAGGATATGTTGTGTTTCATCGTTGAAAGTGGAAGTTTCAGACTCTTCTGCCAAACATCTGACAGTTACAGTTAACAGCTGTCAGCTGCTGTGTACCTGTGTAAAAGCGATGTAACGTAATCAGGGATTTTGTTTGGTTTGTTGCTCTTGTGTCGACTGGCATCTCGACAGTGTTGAATCACTATGGGATGTTTTTTTCGTTCCCGATGAAATCATCGCTGGCCGAGCTTATTTTAGAGTTGATGCGGTTCATTTGCAAAGTGCACGTTAACCAGCAAACAGTTTGATTTTTCTGCTTTGGCCCGACTCAAAGACCGGATTCACTGGTGACAGTGACAAAGACGTGCAATAAAGAGCGGTTCATCAGATTAATGGGTCTGCCAAACAGTAGAAACTCAAAGTCTTGTCATTATCAAGGCAGAGGAAATGAAATAGCTGTAGCTTTTATCCTCAAAGTGTCAGAATGTACATTTTCTATCGACGAAAAGAGAAACCGAAGGTGACGTTCCTCCTCGGCGAGTCAGTGGGGATCCATGATAATTGGTGTGAGAATCTCAGACATCACTCAGCCTAAGACCGACAATGACACCTCTTTCAATGCCACCGTGAACCATCCCTTATTTTCTCCTTGTTTTAGGGACGAGCATCTTCACCGTGTACGAGGCGGCGTCACAGGAGGGCTGGGTGTTCCTCATGTACCGAGCCATCGATAGCTTCCCACGCTGGCGCTCCTACTTCTACTTTATTACTCTCATTTTCTTTTTGGCATGGCTTGTCAAGGTTAGAGCTGCTCCCCCTCCCTCTGCACCACACCTCAGAATAGCTCCAGCCTCTGTAGCAGCTGGGTATTGTTTGTTTCTGGGTGATTGAGGAAATATGAATATTTCCCTCTTGTAATATATTACAGAATGTGTTCATCGCTGTCATCATCGAGACCTTTGCTGAAATCAGAGTTCAGTTCCAGCAGATGTGGGGCTCAAGGAGCAGCACCACCTCTACAGCTACAACACAGGTACAGCCGCCTGTGTCACTAAATCGTACACACTGTAGCTTTTACTTTTTTTTGCGTGATCAAAGGTGCAGTGTAAAAACTATTTACTATTGTAAAAATATTGGCGGCCCCCATTGGGTGGACCCGCCCCTGGTGACCTTATACATTAAAGGGCTAAATTTATGGTTGTGTAAAAATCAAGTCATACATTGAGGTGATTATACAATTGTAAACATGTCTATATAATTGTTTTGTGATTCTATTCCTATAGATAGAAGTGACAGAAATCGTACACACTGCACCTTTAAATTGCATTTCATGCATAACAGAGTCAATCTGACAATAGGCCGTGAACCCCCTTTTCCATTAATATTCAAAATGTTAGTTGAAGCTTAATCCCGCTCCTTCAGTCTGGCGTCTTGCATGTGCACGGTATTCCGCTCTGACCTTGAAAACAATAATCCTGTTTTGCCATTAACAGAATGAATTGTAATAGACATCGTCATGCCCCAATCTTTATCTTTGAAGGAAAGAGCCAATTAGCCGTGTTGTAACACTGAAGTGTCAATCACTGAGGCTGAAACAATATGCTGCTTCCTTCCTGTTCCCCGGAGATTGGAGGTCGGTGTGAGGTTGCCCAGGGAGACGCAACAACTGCTGTATGCCACACGTCCCGTTCCTTGACTTTGCTATGAGGCTTTTCACGGAGATTAGGCTGTTAAGTAATGTTGATAAAAATGACAATGGACTAATCCACTTTTGTTCCCTGGTATCAAGCTTTTTCCTCCCTATTTTAATGAGTGGAGCTGTAATTAAGGGCTAATAGCGAAGATAAGTTACAATGAAGTCACATAACCCTGCATTTGACATTCAGGGTTGGGGAGTGTCATGTCATATAAAAACTACTGGAGAGTGGACAAGGATTTCCAATCGTGATCACAATGAATAATGACCTATAACTTTCAATGGCAAAAAGTACAGCATACTATATCAGTACATTGTCTATGTATTGTACCAGCATTATACGAAGTTGTACTGCAATGATTATAATCTACCCCTTGTTTATGAAATCCCTTTCAAGCGATAAGCAATTTTTTTGGAATTAAAGAAGAAAAGAAAATGACATTGTGATATTAGCTACCATCCTTCTTGCCTAACCCCTCCCACAAAATCCAGTACAAAAAGGCTCAGTTATGGATTTTGGGCTGGTCAGGGATGTTGGCCATTGTCCTTAGCTGCATTTAACCATAGAAGTGACATTTCAAACAGCATTTTCATGATTCTCAGAGGATAAAACCATAATGACTTTGCTGACGCCCCCCAACAGCAGGTAGTGTGAGTAGTCCCTGTGAGTTTGAAGGTTCCTGCTGTGAAGCTGGTTTGGTTATTTTCTCCTAGTGTTATGTCCTTAGGCCCACACACTGCTTTTAGTAACTATCTGGCTGTGTCTGTGTGGGTTTGAATCTGTGCGTTTGATGCCTTCAGCCTCTTTTGTGGCCACAGATGTTTTCTGAAGATCTAGCCACAGGGTGGATGTGTGTGTTTGTCCAGTGCTTTGAATGGTGTGTACAATTTGTGTGTGTGTGTGTGTATGTCTGTATGTGTGAGAGTGGGCTCTTGCCCCTCATGTGCTGTCCTTGTGCCACAGATGTTCCATGAAGATGCTGCTGGGGGATGGCAGCTTGTAGCTGTGGACGTCAACAAACCACATGGCCGGGCGCCTGCTTGCCTCCAGGTAAACACACCGCATAATTAATATGCTGCTGATGGTGCTGGTGTGAAGTGTTGCCGTCTTCCTCCCTCACACAAACAAACAAACACACAGTCACATGTATAATTCTGTGATATGTTGCACAGCTCATGTTAAAGGCGGTAACAGAATATTTCTTCATTCTAATTGCAATCGATGTTTGTGAGCTCTGGGTGAAGCATTTTTATTCAGACGCGTCTTGATGTTGAAAACCCTCGTTTTGAAAATCAGTTTTGTCAGTTTTTGTGTCATCTAGTGGTGATGTTGGTTGTAGACCTCACCCTCCATCTCTAAACACATAGAAGAATATATGGTCGCCTTTAGTTAAAATCATACTCAAAGATGAATCACGGTGTCCGTCCTGGGCTACTGTAAAAATCTAGGGATACAAAATGGCTGCCACCATTGAGAAGGACCAGTAATGTAAAATATGTAGGACTCATTTTGGGATTATAAAAACGAGTTGTTGGAGCTATTATGCACCGTTGCCATCCTCTCATTCATTTGCATCGAAAAGTAATTGTTAAGGTTAAAACATTGCTTAATGCACCTTTATTAGACAATCTGTATGCACAAGCCATCACCTAATTTTTTCCACATTTGTCTCCTCTTCAACGGTCGTGTCAAATGACTAAGTGATGGGATTTTAAATGAGGGGAGGCTCATGTTTGATGCGTAGAGGTGCACTAATGATGTTGCTCGGCTGATGGATGGGTTTTAAATGACGTCCGCGCGATAGACTCCGCTGTCGACCGCCTCGTGGTCGCCGTGATCCAAAACGGTCGGGCTTTAAAGATAAGCTGAAAGCAGCGGGTGTCGTGTACAGCTGGCCCTCTGTTGATAGTGTTGTGGCGTATAAAGACGGGGCCTGCGCCCTCGCTGTGAGAGACTGCCAATGGAGTCATGAGAGGGATGGAGGCTGTCAACAAAGTCTCCTGGAGAAAAATGCTGCTCCGGAGGTGAGAGCAGAAACGAAACCAGGGAAACCGGGCAGAGCAGAAAGGGATGAGATGCAACGAGATGCGGCGAAATATGAAGTATTCCCATTAAAGCCGTGAGTACCCCCCCCCCCCCCCCCCCCCTCATCATCAGTTGGAGGGAAGATTTAGATGGAGGGATAACCAGAGGGATAAACACGGCTGACTTCCCTCTGAGCCTCACTCTCCTCCGTCTGCCTCATTCCCTCATACCAGAATTGCTATTCTAGAGCAAGGACAGCACATCTGATGGTTAAACGAAGGGTTAACAGACTGATTGAGATCCTCATTGGGCCAGGTCGAGTCCTTTCTCGGAGACTGTCGATGTGGAGGCTCCAACTTAAGGCAGATATTTCTTAACTTTGGCTGCTGTGTGACGCACATGATGTAATACATTGGCACTGAATCCCTGTGGAGTACTTGGTAACACACAGTATTGTAACAGCGTAAGCAAAGCAATTGCCTGCGGGAACTGCTGAATGGATTAGTCCTCGGAAATGACACCCCATGTTGAGAACCTCCTTACAGGTACAATGTAGGGATTTCGCGACTTCTAAACCTGACCTCACCTCACACTTCCCTTTCAGGCATGAAGAGGAACTTCTCATAGGCGTAAAACCTCAAAGGGTGTGTCGGTCGTCCGATCTGGGGCGTTGTAACGTAGTGTTACAACATGGTGGTCTCTTTTGAGGAGACCAAGCAATTAGGAATGATGTGTCCGACACAACATTCTTAGTGGTGATTGGGGATTGGGGCG
The DNA here is from genome assembly GCA_016785325.1 of Chascanopsetta lugubris. Lineage (NCBI taxonomy): Eukaryota > Metazoa > Chordata > Actinopteri > Pleuronectiformes > Bothidae > Chascanopsetta > Chascanopsetta lugubris. Next base: position 115,578 of record JAFBJT010110272.1, read on the forward strand.
GTTCGGCTGTTAATCTTGTAGTAGTCGGGTTGTAGAACAAAGCTTTTCTTTCCAAACGCAGTTTGGCCTATTTATAGTCTCAACAACTCCTTAAGGACACGGGCTGTGGGGCGGACGTCCAGTGAGATGAGAAGAGTTCTCGTGGGTCAGATTACAGGACGGCTCACACCTCCATCACATGGATCGTCTTAGCTCTGGGCACTGGCCCAGAAACTGTGATAGATGTGTCTTGTCAAACAGAGTCAGTCCATAGAGCCTGACACATGGGAAGCACCAGCGATGGAGAGGAATAGAAAAAGAAGAACGGACTTACTGTTCATTAATAATATTAAGGGAGTCCATTTCATAGCGAGAGCAGTTATTGTGATGCCAACCTATCTTTGTATTGAACTGTAGAGTTACTCCCCTGACACTCGAGCAATTCATTCAGTCACTAGAGAAATGCCAATTGATGATTCTATTCAACCATTAAACTAGGATCAATACCAGTGTTGGTATTCTCATAAGACCACCTCATACTGTCCGATTGATTCTAAAGGTAAAGGTACAGTGTGTAGGATTAATAAATTTTAGATGAAAAGCTTGATACCTTCGCGAAAATATGAATAAATTATCAAAGGGTTGTGCTACAGATTTATATTTTCAGATCTTCTTCTTAAATCTACGATCATCGTGGCTATGGAGTTGAGTTCTGGGTGTGTAATGTCGAAAGAGGTGCATACTTGCGTGCCAGAATATAATAATTCCATGATCTATTCTGTCCTTGACAGAATAGGTTATAGAACCATTACCTCAGCTATATATCTGCTCTGTGATGCTGTTACAGATGGCGAGATAGGACATGTCATATTATGGAGCTATCATTTTCCATTAATGATGGATATTCCCTGCTCCCTTTCTGCAAAGCCTCAGCAAACACCTTATTTCATTGCTTTTCCACCCATATCGGGATGGAGGGGCACGGGCCGAGTAGACAGGTAGAGTGAAGACAGGCAGCGCAACGGAGACCCAGCCTGCAGGGCCATCTGCGAGTGCTGGGGAAGTGAAGTGTGAGTTTCTGTTTTGCTCTGCCTGGCTCCAGAGTAATTGGCCGTCAAATGATTAAAATGTTTCAGGCCTGGCAGGTGGGCGCTGTCTTCAGACAGGCAGCCCGCGCGTTTCCTTGCCGGCAGGCTCACCCATACCTGCCGGGCCTGTCTTTTTTTAAACCACCTCTATGCGTCCGCTCGGGCCTTTGTGTCCGACCGGACAGCCCGTCGATCTACCCCCGTGTTGACGTCTGTCCATGTGTGCGTGGGTCGGTCGGTCTGTCCGGGTCCAACGGGCCGCAGCAGTTGGAGATAACACATAATTGATTAACCACCTGCTCTTGAGGAGAGCGTCCTCTCCAGAGACACTACAAACCAAAATAGCTCTGAAAGCAAGGGTGTCTTTGCTTTCCTATATTGATTATATATTGTATTGATTTTTAAAATTACAATTCATCTGCCTGCCATCCAAAGTATTTTCATGATTATCTTGATTAAAAATTCCGGCAAATTTCGCCAGTGATATTGCAATAAGAATACCGGTAATGTACTTTCAGTCTTCAGGGTTTGAGTATAGTTGAGGCCGTTGTTGGCATTGAGCCGCTGTGTGGTAAACCTTCTAGCATTGTGTTCGCATGTTACAAATTCTATATAACCTTGAACATTTTCCATCCACCAATGCATCAGGGTTTTTTTTAGACACAGCTTTTGACACAGACCTTTTTGTTTGTTACATCTGAAGCAATGTTTCTGAAGGTCAGTGCCACGAATGCTGTTTCTCCACCTCTGGTTTGGTTTTAAGAGCAGTAGTCAAAGTAACACTGTCGGGGAATTCAGAAACAGGCTGCCCAGCCTACAGCTGTGAAGCATTTAGAAGACAGACAAATATCCATGAATATTACCATGGCGATAGGAGCTGGCACTGGTGTTGATGCAGTGTAAAGAAGGTCACATGATCACTCTCTGTATCTTGGATTTTGGCCAATGAGGAGAGTGCATGTAGGGCAGTCAGTAATCATACAGCCGAGTGGTGGGATTATGGGAGTTGGCATGCAGTTCTGAGAGGTGTTACAAAATGCTGCAAAATTAGTAATTAGCCCAATTATTGAAATCTTTGTATAAATTCCCATGTGCAATTATTTCGCATCTTATCCTGCCAAAATTCTGAATGCAATATTTATAGTCAAGGATCACTTTAGCATACAATGTAATGCAATGCAATGTAATGTTTTTTATGTGCCCTTCAGATCTCGGAATCTTTCATCTTGGATGTGCAATTTGAAAGTTGACCTGCACATATCAGTGTAAATTCCACAGGTCAACTGATAGAACTGCAGCTTCACGAATGTCAGAATTGTATTGTCTCATTAATTCATTTCACAGTGTTGTGTTTCTCATCAAGTGAATTTTATCTGTTCTTAGTGCAGCTATTGTTTATTTATCATTTTTTTAGTGCTTACCTGGGTTTCTCACTCATGTTCTCATGGTTGCACTGGAGGTTAATGACGCATCCTGTTCCTCTCCCCACAGACCTGGTCTGCTAATTAGCCCTAGTTGCTCCACAATGCCATAATTACTCTGCAGATTGGAGGTTTGGCTGCTATAAGCAAAAATAGAAGATGACACTTTGTAGAGGCGTACCCCACTGGATACTTTTTCGATGCTAAAAAGCCTAAAAGCCAAATGAGTATAATAGTGATTAAAACAAAACTGACCTCTAAGACAGGAGAGGAAATCAGTGATAAATGCTTCACGCTTCTGGTAATCCACCTGGATCATGTGATTAATTCAGCATTGCCTCTTTGGAAATGAGCAGCTAAAGCCGTGCACCCCCCCCCCCCCCCCCCCCCCCCCCCAGTAACAGAGTTAAATACAGGGTGATGGATAACCCAGCTGCTCCTGGGGGGGTGTTGAGGTCCAATGAATTGAACACCTTTCTGACCTCTCCCCCTCCCATGGCCAAAGGTTATTGATTCTCTGGAACTCTCCTTTTCTTCCCCTGCCGCAGTTCTTTGCCCTGTGGATCTTACCGGTGACACTGCTCCTATCTTTTTAAGCTTACACACACACAAACACACACACACACACACACACTCACCCAGTGTGTCAAGGTGAAGGTCAGTTTGTCTCTGTGTTGGAAGGGGAAGGAAGAAAAAGGGATATTGGTTTGGAGAGGGAAGGACTCTCAGGGAGAATATGATTATAGATGGTGACAGGGAGACGGTGTTGGGATATTGCAAGGTAGATATAATGCAACAATAAGAGGAGAGTGAACCAGATACAACCAGTCGTGTGAGATCAGTGTGCAGCGGCTTTGTATTTTCTCGGTCTAGACAGCAATCAGCCGGTTCCACATATAGGGATGTATGCTGAAATGAAATGTCTTGGAGGAAGAGACTGAGAGGAAGTGGGTGCAGAGGCGGCACAGCACGGCAGCTATTATTAAGAGCAGGAGGGTGCAGACAGGCAGACCATCATGTTTTATTAAGACCTCTTTTCTAGCCACAGACTGAAGTCTGCTTGTTTCATTCAGGGCTGTGATAATAATATGGATGAAGGGGCTCCCACTCTCTTAAGATCCTCCACCCACTCCTTCTGCTATCTCTCTTAACCAAGTTGAATTATCACTGTTTCTTTGTTGGTCGTGAGACAATTGCCAGAGCAAGAGACTGAGGAGATGGAGTCAAGTGAAGCATCCTGTAATCCCACTCAGTTTCTCCTTAATCTCAGTAAACACGACAAGAGGAAACAGTCGTCGGGGGGGGGGGGGGGGGGGGGGGGGGGGGGGGGTGCCAGAACGTGGGCCCAGCCTGGTGGTGACAATTCCTGTGTGAATGCTGTTATATCCTGCCAGCTCATGTGCACATGTGCTACATGCTCCTTGTGTGTCAGTGGAAGGAACATTTGTCCTCCTTGGCGGCGCAAGTGAACAGACGGAGCACGAGGAGGCAGTCATTTGTCTGTCAGTCGGCCGCGATCTGTCTTCTCCTTAATCTCAGTAAACACGACAAGAGGAAACAGTCGTCGGGGGGGGAGGGGGGGGTGTGCCAGAACGTGGGCCCAGCCTGGTGGTGACAATTCCTGTGTGAACGCTGTTATATCCTGCCAGCTCATGTGCACATGTGCTACATGCTCCTTGTGTGTCAGTGGAAGGAACATTTGTCCTCCTTGGCGGCGCAAGTGAACAGACGGAGCACGAGGAGGCAGTCATTTGTCTGTCAGTCGGCCGCGATCTGTCTTCGTCGCGTTACGGTGGCAGCCACTGGGATTATACGATGCCACGATCCCACCGCCAGATGATCAGTTGGCTTGTTTGGTTCAGCATGGGCTCACTTGAAAGTCATTCCACCTCCTCCGTGGAAATCGGGTGATGGATACGACACGCAACTGCACCTCTAGATGTCACCAAATCTCACACACTGCATCTTTTGTATCTACAATATTGTTTACGTGCTTAATTTACACCATTTACACACATAGATGAGGTACATTTTGCATTGTTTTGGAATATTTTGTTTCATGGTCAGAAACCAGTATTTCTTTTGCCTGCAGCTGGACTCTTTGTCTCAGTAATAGAATAAGTAGAATTTGGTGGTTGAAAGTTCCAGGTCACTTTGCCCTTATAAAGGTCTTTTTTTCTGGACTCATAGATGAACTGATTGTAGTCTAGTGATTGGATGTGTAATTCAAAAAAATTGTTCTTTCGAAACCCAAGATGGACTCATTTTAGGAGGTAAAGGTTGTGGTGACCTCTTGACAATCCGTCGACATTAGCCCGGTTGAAACCACTGGGGTGGTGATCCTGCTTGGTAGTTATTGGACAGATGGGTGGTGCCTGTGCTGCTCGACTAAATACCATTGCCACAAGTTAATGTGTGGCTTCTGCTTGCGCATCTCGACGGCAATCTCCGCGTGTGCGCGAACGAGTGCGCGCGTGTGTCGAGTGTGTGATTTGTGTGTGTGCGCACACAAAATGAGCACCTGGTGTTTCAAAGACCCAGCCAGAGGCAACACAAATAGATAGCATCCATCAAAAGGGTGGGGAAAGGATTTCAGAGACACACGAGCAAAGAAACATCAAACAGCAGGCAGAGCCATCTCGACCCACAATTGATGCTGTTAGATTGATTCTGACATGTCGACGCCCCCTGTGTTGTGTTCCCGCGCCATCAACCGCATTGGACAAACAAGGCCATTTCGACCCGAGAATGGGCACGAAGCATGTTATCCTGTGACGGCGAACATCTTAGGCAATCTCGACTGAGAACGAGGTAAAGAGTTTAAGGTTATTCGGGCGGCGGAGCTGGATGGAGTGAGTCAACGCATGCTGCTCTTAAGTCAGCTGTCGAGTCTTTCTGAGCCATTTGGTTTCCAACAGCTGACAGAGAATATGGGCAATGTCGGGACCTTGAGAAAATCAAGCGTTTCATATGCCCAAGCATGTACTTGGTGTTCCCTGTCAGTCTGCCTCTGTCTCTCACACTCCCCTCCCTCTCTCACACACACACACACACACATACACACACACACACACACATACACACACACACACACACACACACACTCACAACTCTGTTCAGCCAAAACACCCATGGGGGAGAGCGTCTGGTTGCTGGAAATGTCAAACTGCTTTGTCATGTCCAATCTCAGTCAGGGAGTCTAACTGCTGTTTGTGGAGAGTGGGCATGTGTCTATGCTCTGCAACCCCCTCACCCCCC
>JAFBJT010110272.1:124940-137791 GCA_016785325.1 Chascanopsetta lugubris
ATATACACATATATATATATACTGTATATATTTAAGTGTTGAGGTGCCAATTTTATTTTCTCCCTCTCGCCTGCCGAAGACAGTGGTGGATTCTCCATTGATTTACTGTTGCATTTAAATGAAGCTAGGCAGGGACATACGGCCCATATGAGATTGTGGGATTGGTGCAACAGGTGGAGATAGTCTCATGTTCGTCTTGTGCTTTGGGTTCAAATTGACTCTCAGCCCGTCAGTAACACTAATTAAAACAAAAACCTTGTTTTGCTTTTTTTCCATCCCATCCAAGGTTGCATTCACCATCTTATTCGACCTGGAGGCTCTGTTGAAAATCTGGTGTCTCGGCTTCACCGGCTACATCAGCTCCTCCCTGCACAAGTTTGAGTCTCTGCTGGTGGTGGGCACCACGCTGCACATCTACCCGGACCTCTACCACTCCCAGTTCACTTACTTTCAGGTAAGGATACACTTAGAACTATTTGAACAGGTGCCTGATCGCGTACATGTACATGAGAGCCACTCGCTCTTGAGGAAGAACAGAAGCTGTGACTCATTTTGTGACACTCGTCCCCCGTGATCAGGCATAAATGAGCATAAATCAGTCCTATTGCTTTTATTGATTAAAACGCAGCCATCTACGTATTTAAATTGGTACCGTCACCACAAAAACAGACTTTGAAATACAGTATATTTGTCACTTTTGGGCGACACATTTTATATATCCACTGAAATGGGTTGCAGGCTGGTGGCAAACACAATGAATGACAGAATGATGTTTGCAACATTGCTTTGTTTGCAATGTGTGTCTATCATGATGAATGCATATCTGAGCCAGGGTTTTCTTGCAGCTCAGCCTCTTGAGTAACAATCAAACCAAATGACAAGTCAGAATCATGCCCCATTCAAACCAGCCATTTTTTTTAAACCCAATTTGTCCAGAAACTGATAGATCAGTGCATCCCCACCAAGACTGTCAAATAATTATTCAAGTTCCGGCCTCCCCGAATGAGTACATCGACTGGACCGTTGAGTCACACTGCAAAGGAAGTCATTGTAATTCCGAACACACAGAGCGAGAAGTGTCAAGGTGGGTCCCATTGGCTGATGAAAAATCATTCTGCTGAGTGCCGGCGTGTGTCAAAGCTGTAGGGTTTCCAAGTGGGGCTCAAAATCATGTGACATTTTGTCGAATCCAAAACACAATCGGTGAGATTAACCTTTAGCAGTGGTTGGACGTAACTAAATAACGGACCAACACAATCAATGGTTGCTTATAGCCTTGTCCCTGTACCCTGTGGCGAGGACGTGATTCGGATTCCAGCGCAAAACGTTGATAAGGTTAATCACTTGTGACTGAATGCCAGCAGTTTACAATGAGGCCTACGTGGGAAAAGTATCAGTATCATCACAAATGAGGCGTGTCATTGACTTTTAAAGTTAAACAAATATATACATCAACATTACCAGAAGATTTCAATCAAATCTGACACACTGTACCGAAGGCAGAGGTTTGAGTCCATTGGCTCCTGAGAACCACAACAGCTATTACCTCCTCTGTCATTTTGTCGGTGGTTGACATGTAAGTTGAGAGTGTTACTGCCACCACCTGTTTTGGTGGAGAACTACATGTTTGAGGTGCGCTGTTGGATTGCGTCTCGGTGGGAACACCTGCACACAGAAAAGGTTGCGGGCAAAGCGGTGGTTTAGGGGGCGGGGCGGGGCAGTTGGCCACCATTGGCCACCCCCTGGCTTATCAATGGTGTGTATTTCCCTTCCCTTTTCCATTGTTGGTCCAACATCTTTTTCTCACTGGTCTTTTTTTTCACACAATTGCTTCAGTTTTTTTGTCACTATCAGAAACTCTCGCTTCGTCAGAGGCGCTTTCACACAGAGTCAGAATGTTATGTGTTCGGAAAGTGACAATGTGTTGATTTTGAGCCCTGAGCAAAAGCATCAGCCAATGATTATACTGTGGTTACACAACACTGCTGCTGTGGTCAATAGGGTCCCACTGTGGTCCCCTGTGTCCTCAGATGCAGCTCTAGAACTCCCCCTTTTCCACTGACATACTAAAATACGTTTGGGACTGTTGGCAACCAAACTCCGTCTCAGCTCCTCGTGTGACTCAGTGAGGCTTTTCTTTTCTTCTATTCTTTAATAATGGAATTTTAGTTTACTTTTGTCAAGTGGGGACAAGATCATCATCACTGGATGACACCTAGGTCATCATCTTTTGTGCTGAATGAGCCAGTGCAAATCCAGTCAGACTTCATTTTGAGAAATGTTGCCTACGTGCAAATACTTTCAGACAAAAAAAAAAAGTTAGAACGGCAAAGAATGACTTTCTCTTTTAGCCTCGTGTTCTCTGTAAACTCTGTCTCAGAGCTGCTAGAATGGGTAGTGGTCATCACGGTCTGTCAGGAGAGGAAGGTAGTGTGTTCCCATCCCATCTGTCATCATGCTGAGAGTGTTATTGCTGGATTTGTTTTCTGTGGGTTCCCTTCTCACCCAGCGTCCCGCATTTTCTTCTTTTCCCTCTCTCTGTGTATTGGGAGAAGAGGGGATAGCCATTTCAGATGGGTTCCGAAGAAAAGCCCTCAAGGCGTCGCAGTGTGAAGCTCGATCATTAACCAATCGCTGGATCCCTGATCAAAGCAAGATGCATTACCTTGAGGCGTCTGTTGTCACCGCAAGCGAAGCAATTTAGCGACTAAGTCTGTGGACAGAGCAGAGTGTCACCGCACCTTCGCTACCGGGTCATGATCAATGTCTTCTCTTTTGAAATCAATAAGCAGTCGATCCACTGCTGTGTTCGCTCCCATAACTAATAATTATTCAAACTCTCTTGAAAACACCACTCCTCGTTTTGCACTCTACTGTTGCAAAACCCAAAGGGGGAAACTTCTAATAACATTCACACACACGGGGACCTAAAATATTTTTGTTTCTCTCCCTTCAGGTGCTTCGTGTGGTGCGTTTGATTAAGATTTCCCCAGCGCTGGAGGACTTTGTCTACAAGATTTTCGGGCCCGGTAAAAAGCTTGGCAGCCTGGTGGTGTTCACCGCCAGCCTCCTCATCGTCATGTCAGCCATCAGCCTGCAGATGTTCTGCTTCGTGGAGGAACTGGATCGTTTCACCACGTTCCCCAGGGTGATGAACCTTTAATGCTCAACTCGGCCAAAAAAATTAAAGTGATTATTTGCTAAAGCTCCTTTGGAGATAGTAGTATTTTCAGCTTGATGAAGTGCAGTGATTCTCAACTGGCGGGTCGCGACCCAAATTTGGGTTGCGGATGCGTTTTCAGTGGGACGTGGGCCTTGGACACGAGGAAAATAAATATTTTTTTCATTGTTTTTTTTTTTACCCAGCCCTCGATGTCTCACATTGAAAATATTAAGGCAGAGTTTTTTCTGAGTCTTTGCAGTGAAAACAACCTAGTTTTGAATATTATTGCTTACTTGCGAGAAAATATCCTAAAATTCCAAAGGTTCGTACTCATGTGAACCATAAGATAGGATTCATATCACCCAACACAGGCAGGATATCGGACACACCACACAAGAATTTCAGAAATCCACAAGCTGTTCCACAGGGACACCTCGAAACCTTTGGGGACGTCTCCAGATGTTGATGTTGGGTCGACAGATGTGAAACCCCCTTTGATTCCAATGTGCTCATCATCTCCTTTCCCTTTCATTAGCCATGTCTTTTTCTTTCTTTTTTTTTTTTAACCTTCCAACATTTTGCTGATCCGAGGCACCATGGGACATGGGTTGCTCATCAACAGATGCCACTTGTTCGCTGTGTTACACTGTCCCCTTCCGTAATGCTTCTGCCCTCCACACACACACACACACACACACACACACACACACACACACACACACACACCACAGTTAATGACGTCCGGCGGTCTCCCCTATGGCCAGACCTGTTGCTGGGTTTATCTTTATCTGCGATGACTGGGACTAAGGGAGGGAGGGAGGGAGGGAGGGAGGCTGCCTGCCGTCTGGAGGTGAGATTCTAGGAGGATATCCATGAGGGCCACTTGACTCCAGGGGCCACCGTGTTGCATCCGGCTGCTCACTGCACATTCATGTGACCTCCACAGAGCCGAAGAGAGGGCAGAGCCGGAGCAGCCTCTCTTAACTTTCTCTCACCCTGCGCTCTTCTCCTCGTAGGCATTCATGTCCATGTTTCAGATCCTAACCCAGGAGGGCTGGGTCGATGTCATGGACCAGACCCTGGTAGCAGTGGGTCACATGTGGGCTCCGGTGGTGGCCATTTACTTCATCCTCTACCATCTGTTCGCCACCCTGGTGAGGACCTTATTGTGCTACTTCAAACTGTGGATGTCGGAAAAGTTAAAGGAGATCAAGCCCGACTGTCTCTTAGTAACCCAAACATTTTAAGCGTTGGATGGCAGTGGGGAAGAGGTGCTCTTTAATTAGGAAATTGAAAAACCCTCATTAAGTCATAGACATGACTCAGCTGAGTATTAGGGTTTAAAGAGATAATGAATGAGTGTTATGTGCATTTTAACATCAGCAAGTCACCTAATGTGAAATTGCATAGAAAAATTGAACTAGTGAGTAACAACAATTTTGAAAATAATACATATAATGTGCAGAACTCAGGAAGACTGGAGAAAAGATTAAGATAAAGATAGAAATGATTGGTTGGAGTGTTTGGTAGAAGAGAGGTAATATTGTAACACTTCCTGTTTCCTGTATATGGAATTTTTCAAACTAGCTTTTTGGTTCCAGACCTGCGATAAGGTTGAATGTTGACATAAGCCTATGAGACTTTTTGTGAAAAATACAAAACATGTCAATAAATAGCCTGTCAGGGATAATATACAATACATGGTTTTGCTTTAATGCATTTTTAGCGATCAATTATTGTGAGAGCCTCTGGGTACGGCAAACCCTTTCGTATTCCATATAACACAAAAATGACAAAATTGAACCCCTGTAAAGTTTGCCAATTATGTGAAAGCGAAAATAGAAATTGACATTTAAATAGCATTCCACACAGCGACATTAATGGCAACGTACAGGCACGTGTTGTTTTCTTTTAAAGCGGCTGCCTGTTGAGGAGTGTGTTTATTTCGGGGGGTTCAGTCTTGTTTATTTCCTGCCTTGTTTCCTTCAAACTCCATTCGTTACTTTGGGCAGTAAAAGGTGTTTGGAGAAAAATAAGTGACAAAAAGAAACATGAATTGTTTTTCGTAATGCATTCAATTAGTGCCCCTCCCCGCCCCTTCTGTGCTCTCTCAAGTGCTACATCTAATCACAGTTAATCAGACTTGCAGGCGTAATAAGTGCTGACATTTCAGTGTTTGGCTCTCAGATATGGGGGGGGGGAGCAATCAGACGACGCAGGCAGTCTCATGGATGACTCACACCTCTGGCCAGACAGACAGGATGTCTTGGAGGACAGGACAAGCAAATACAATTACCGAGTACACTGTGTACTTTTGAAGAAGAAAAAAAACCAACCCACCTTTATTTGTACTATTTGTTATGACCGAGGTAATGACATTAACGTGTTCTCACGTCTTTCCTCTCTCTTGCATTTTAGATTCTGCTCAGTCTTTTTGTGGCCGTTATCTTGGACAATCTGGAGTTGGATGAAGATCTGAAGAAGCTGAAACAGGTAAGACGCTTTTGACAATGATGCGTAGATATGATAGGATTATGTCCTGATTGGTAATAGTGTGCCCAGATAGTGAGAATCCACAGTTTATTTGCATATATTGCAGATATCTGCTTGACCTGTGGTCTTAGCTTGCCACCTTATGGTGTTTCACAAACCTTATGGTGTTTTTCAGTCAGTCACTTACGGCTCAGCCTGAAATTTGTTTATGTTCTGTCTTATTTGAAGGATTCATCGTTGTATCTCAATAGCATGAAGTGAAACGCAGGTTGTCACAAATATAAGGTGCAATTTTCAAAAAGTGGAAAAGTCAAAAATTGATTTCTTGGAGGTAAACTTTGTGGTTTTCTGGATGGAAAAACCATATAGTAAACAGTAGGGTGCCACAGCAGTGCATGTCTTCATCAAGGGGTTTTCTACAATTCTACAATTCACTTAGCAGATGCTTTTATCCTAGGATGCGTCATACCTACTGCTTTAAGTCCTATTGGACACAAGTGCTGTCAAGCTACGTCAAGGTAAAGCAAGGATTTTGTTTTTTGTTGTTTTGTTTCGGTCGTTGTGTAAGTCAGCCTAAGCACTAACATCAAAGTGACATCAACCCCACGATAGGATCCTAATGACAACATCCAGTTTAGCAATCTCATCATTAACATATTGTCATCAACAGCACAACCATCAATATCTGTCTATAAGTCAATATGTGTCTGTAAGAGCTGGATCAGAAACCTCTTTAAAGTTTAGGCCAGGAGTCAAACTTAAGTGCAGAGGTGATCATGAAAAACGTGGGTATTTTCTGCCGTATTCTAGAGAGAAAAATGAAATTCTTGTGATTAATCCAGAGCCAAATCTCCCAGTTGGTGGTGCACATTAGAAGCCTAAACAACACTGGTAAAGGAGCACACAGTGAACGTCCACATGCAAACCCTTTAAAAAAATATATTTTCTCCCCATTATCTGACAGCTTAAGCACTTTCTGTTTCTACCCCGGGAGGAGTTGCAGTGTTGACTTGTGTTCCCACATGTGGGCAGGACTTTGACTAATTCCCTAATTCTCACCTTTTTTTCGGGGGGGGGGGGGGCTTCCTCCAGAGGTTTGAGTAAGTGGGCAATTACCTCGAAAAAAAAAAACCCAAAGTCCTGTTGTTTGAAAAAGCTGCCACTTAACACACAAACACAAACAAGGCCCTGCTGCTAGTCACCGCTCAGCGGGTGAACTTTAATAAGCAGCTTCCATCATCGGATGCAAATGAAGTGTGGCCGCAACCAAACATCCATAGTTGCTTTCTGAACGGCCACAGACAGAATTGGGTAGAATCACAGCCCCTGGTCACTTCCTGTATCTATTTATATCCAAAACAATGCTGTTTAGTAGATTTGTACGCTCGCCAACACCAACAGCTTTGTGATGCACATGCCCATGGAAAGGCTTCACACCGCGTGCTCTCCTCGCTGGCAGGTCTCAGCTCCACTGGACAGGTTATTTCCCACCTACAGCTGAGTGATTAGGTGCATCGACTGTAAAATTGCCTATTGTACAAGTGCTTCAATCAAGGACACAGGGCCTGCCTATAAATGGAGAGCGAATGGCGAGAGTGCTCCTCTAAACATGGCGGAAAGCCCAACGACATGTCCAACCTTTCTGTAAGGAACGCACACACGTGGGCCGCAGGAGATGAGAAACCAATTATAACGTCTGTGATGTGAATCACTTTGGCCTGCTGTTTGATGAATGGCTTCATTGAGCTGGTGATGTTTGTCATTAAGATGGGGAACGGAGTGACCGTTGAAAATAGTATTTCCCAGTATACAGTGGGGTTGCCGTTTTTTTAATTGAAAATGTCTTAACTTAGGGATAAGATTGATATTCGATTCTTAAAAACTGATTCAGACATCGAGAAGGCGGAGCATGATTGTTCGTATGCCCTCTTGACCCTTAGTGCGGCATTCAATATTTTCCTCATGTGATCATTTGTGGTTGTTTGTTACAAAAAATAAACACAACGTGGGTTGCCCATGGAAGTTACGTATTGACTTTGAATGTTGACTCAAACATGCATGTTCCATGCAAGCCTAGCATCAAAATGGACGGCACTTGCAGCAACCAAAGCGTCTGAACAGCAGTGTGGACACATCTGAGTATGTTTGTCTACGCCACTGATGACAACGTAACAAACAAAGATACAAACAAACGTCAACAACAACAGATTGTCAGGCCAAGATCTGAGCTCACTGCCAGCGTGGGGCAGCGGAGGAGGCAGCGGAGATGGGCAGAGCCACACGTGTTCAGCAGAATCTTACGCATGAGGCGGGGGGGAGGGGTTACGTATGAATATCTTTGATCACATGACATTTGTTCCACCTTGATTTTAGAAAAAGAAACACACGTACTTATATTGTCACCTTAAAAAGCTGTAGTTCGTAGGGTTCTTGTGAATGGAATAGATATCGATCAATACGTAGTCATGAGGGTTGCACAAGCAGAGAGCACACGTGTCCTCTTCTCTGAGAGACAGTCTTAATCGTCTCTGCTTCACAGTCGGCCGATCAGTGGCTGTGTTCAAATTATTCAGAAATAATGGAACAACAACAAATTGAGTCTGAGTAAACTATTCAAAGAGTGAATTCATGCAAAACTGGATCATATTTGTCTTTGTGTAATTCAAAGTCTAATAAAGGACGGGGACGTGTGAGTGTGGATGTTTGCGGTATCCAGGCTGGAAGTACGGGGGTTATGGATGTTGGCACGTTGTTTGTGGTGTAATTAATGACATCTATTAGCTAAATTGGGTAAAGCAGAGTGAAATGAATAGCCAAACTGTCGTCGAGGAAAGTCATTTTCTCAGATTGTCGAGCGGGTGATGTCCTCACATAGTGTTCCCCGTCGCGCTGTACGCGTCAGACAGTCACTTCCAAACACGTCAGCTCCCATTAGATGTCATTGTGTTTCGCCGTCATCCATGAAAGACACCGGGGGGACGGTGCGTGCACAGTCACAGGTGCACCGCTGACGTCTTTGTGTGTCACCCGCTCGTACATATCACATTTGAATGGAAATTCTTATGAGTGGCTGGGTTCAAAATCATATGGACCACCTGCACAGTCACAATCATGCCTGATGATGGAGACATGTTGTTCAGATCATCTTTTTGTGTTGGATATGAAAGCCAAGATCCTTTCTGATGTCTTGGGCATCATATTGTACTCTCTGTTCCTCGTTTGTGAAAGCTTTTCTGTCAAACATCTGCAAGGTTGAACAGTTTGAAAGGAAAACCCAGCTGCTTTTTAGTGATTCAAAGTCATCATCGCACGTCCACAACACTGTGATGCCACAAAACCCCATATTTGCACAACAGCAGCTAGTTCAGGATGTCAAGAATAGTTGACTTGTCCGACTATGCAGAAAACTGTCGACCTATTGGAGCAGAGTGGAGCAAGTAGGGAGTCTTTATGTTAAGAGGGACCTCAAATGAGTCATATTATGCCTCTCCCATGTTTTGATGTACTTTAGTGGCTTGTATGTACGTTCTGTGTTTGAAGGAGATGTTACTTAATTGCCAGAAATGCAGAGATGCCCTGATTTACTTTTAATATGGTTCAAACTGGAAAGTATGAAGAAATTATTTGCATTCACTAAACTGTCAGCCTATTCAGTATAACTCACAATTAACTGAATTGCACCTTCTTTAAAGACGAAAATCAAGCATTTCCGACAGAGGCTGAAAAGAGGAGCTCCAGCAGTTGACTAAATAAGTAAAACGACATATTTCCTGAGCATTAGAACATCTGAAACTTTACAATAACATCCGAAAGTGAAATTACAACCATAACAATACCTCCTCTAAGACCTCTTCATGAACTCTTTATACAGTAACAAAAGTTTGCTGTTCTCGTAGTCATTAACTCCAAGGAGCTGTGGATTCCTAGCTTCCCCTCCTCGGCTGTTCTTTGTGTATAATACAGAGACGGTGTTGTTCAGCCAGCCAAACGTTTGACCCGTCCTGGGAATTCATTTCACTTTGAAGTATTGAAGGTCAGCAGCATCCAGTTGAAACCAATCTTGCAAGTCATTATGTTCACGCAAATGCGCACCTGAAAGGTGGCCAGACAGTAACATGAAGAATCATCCTCCGACTCGGAGCTGTGAATGGAGCCGATGCTGTTAACGTCAGACTGCGACAGACTGCAACATAAACGTAAAACTTCCGGAGAAGTCCTCACTTCAACAGCTTTTTACCTTGACTCTGCTTAATGAAGTTAGTGGCAATATGTCTCAAACTCCCACACATTCACTTTAATCTTCCCCATTATTGCCTATCTTGTGCGCTGTGGCGCATTAATGGAGCCCATCAGTACAGATGGTTGGTTACCAGGCAACACTTTGCGCCCGTCATCGTGTCGTCAGCAGAGCAGGTTTTTCTTCTCGCATGTCATTCCACGATACTTTTCCCCTGAAGGCCCTATAACAATTTTAGATTCATGGTTATTGTTTTTTAATGTCTACACAGTGACATTGAAAAACGAACAGACTAACTCTCCGAGTCATCAAGGCAGTTCCTCAGTTTGTAGTGTCAAATGTTGCACTATAGGAGATCTTTTCTCTTGTTATTATTTTTTAATATGTCATTATTACTCTTTTTACATTATTACAAGGCCATTATATGTAAGAGCCGTCATGTTGACCTGTGTTTGACTGTATTTGACCGCCTCATGACCTGCGTGTGTGTGTGTGTGTGTGTGTGTGTGTGTGTGTGTGTGTGTGTGCCGCCACTAGATGGCGCCATTGGCCTCGTTAGCTAACAAAAGCAGCCTGGTGCACCTGCCTGCTAATTGGGAAAATGTCCCCTGAGATTAATAGTTTAGGAGTACAGCAATATATAAAACACACCAATGTGGCTTATGGTTAGTGGCCAGGGGGCACCGGTGGGCACATGAGCTCATCTGCGTGGCGTCCGGTTGGCTGCTTAACAGCCCAGCGATGTATCCTTGACAGTGCCTGACAGTTAAATTTACCGTCGCCCTTAAAGCCGAAGAACTCAGGTGCACCACTATAAAAAATGTTACGGATGACAACGTGATTCCGCTGAAACGTTGTATAGGAGACTCGGAGGGACGGCTTATGCAAATTGAACTGGACCAAAGCACCAATTAAAGTCGATATGTGAAATGATGTGACGCCTCATCCGCACACTCACCACGTAAGATACAAGATGCCGTTTTGCCTCGCTTCCAGAGTTGTTCTGCAGGACTTTGTTTCCTGCTTTGGATGATAAAGCTTTCACCTCTGCTGGACTCCACT
This sequence comes from Chascanopsetta lugubris, assembly GCA_016785325.1. Lineage (NCBI taxonomy): Eukaryota > Metazoa > Chordata > Actinopteri > Pleuronectiformes > Bothidae > Chascanopsetta > Chascanopsetta lugubris. The sequence continues at coordinate 135,896 of JAFBJT010110272.1, forward strand.
GCTCTTCTTCTTTGGACTTAGATCTTATGTCAAACTTAGTGCAATTGCAGGTGTCAGAGTTCAAGCTTAGGTGAAGGCGTTGAGGCTTAGGTGGAGCTGGACTCAGCCTTCAACTGGCCCTTGTCTGGGTGCGTCAGCCCGCCTGAAGATACCGTAAGTAAATTGAGCGCCTCATCGGGAGCTGGTCCTCTCCATGGGGGCCGCCATGTTTTGTGGACCTGCTCGAATGGAAAGGGTGAGACAGTGGATACAACATGCAAGTTCCCAAGTCGATGTCACCAAATCTTACACACTGCACCTTTTAATGTGTGTAGCGACTCGTGTGTTCACCACTGTGTCTGCAATTTCATCAGTGGAGGCATTTAGCCACATTCATCCATCATGATTTGGGCACTGATTGCAGGCCCAGCTCTTTCAGTGGAATGACTTGCATCTGTCAACTCCGACAAAGCATTTGTCTCAGTTTGGGTGTTTTCAGTCTTTCAGACTTGAAATGTCAGGTCGAGCATTGTGGGTAATCACACTGCAGTCGAGTAGATCAGTGTTCGTGTGGCTGTTCTACAGTGTGCGTTCTGGTGACTTAAATGTTTTGTGGCATCTCTGATTAGTTGTAGTGTGGAAGGAGGGAGGACTTTAAGTGAGTTGCTGTCAGCTCCTCAACACAAACCCATTCCTCCATATGAGCGCACACACACACACACACACACACACTCGTTTGACCACACACGCAATTAAGTACACACAAGTAGTGAATATTAATGGCCACTGAGAGTAAACAGGACTGCAACTACCCCTCCACACTGATGAGGAAAGGGGCACAGAAGAATGAGGCATGTCTTGGTACCCCCCCCCCCCCCCCCCCCCCCCACCCTCCACACACACACACACACACACACACACACACACAGACACACACCAGTGTACGCTCCTCTCATCAGTGTTGATTAGGATAATGCATTTATTGCGTGAAATTAGGTTTCCGGGAAGATTTTAATGAAATGACGCCTGGGACAGGGGAAAGTTAGACAGCAGAGGAAAACAGAAGTGAAGGCAGGAAGTAGAAGCCCCCCCCCCCCCCCCCCCCCCCCCCCCCCCCCCCCCCCCCCCCCCCCCCCCCCCCCCCCCCCAGGAAGTAGAAGCCCCCCCCCCCCCATCCACTCCCCACCCACCCCTCCTCAGATTCCCCCCACCACCACCCCCATGCAATCTAGCCTCCCAGGTGTGTTTTGTGTGTATAGCTGAGGAAAAGCAATTTCAAAACATGAATGCAATTTCAACCGTACTCATATTCTGACCTGTAAACCTCAAACATGGTTCAGTACCAGAGTAAAAGATTTAGTGGCTTCTAGTGGCGAGGTTGGATACGACAACCACCTCAATCCCCATGAAAGTGAGTTGCAGAACCTACAGAGGCCCTCGGATGACATTAAGTATGATTAATAATGATAATGATGATGATGATGATGATAATTACAATAATGATATAATGATAACAGCCTATTCTGGGATACTGTAAAAACATTGTTATCTAGATGGTTGACATTATGTTTTATATTCGATATATCCAAATAGATCAATTTCACCAAAATTCTACACACTGGACCTTTTTAAGGCCCAATCATCTGAAATGTCCAAGCGTTAAGGAGAGCCATCTATTTTCAATCAGAGGCAAACAACAGCTGGGCCCATCGGGCATGTGATTTGAAATATGACTGTATCTACTGGACGTGGGCGCCGCCCGTTATTGTTGCGCCTTCATTGATGGTGTCACAGGTCGGTGGGCTCTGTGATTTGAGAGACTGATGGGCCCCGTCTTCAATCCAACAAATCATCCGTGCGCACCCGGCAACGTCTGCAGGGCCGGTGGGAGGTGCAGCAGCAGGAGTTGGGGGGCCG
>JAFBJT010110272.1:137810-179260 GCA_016785325.1 Chascanopsetta lugubris
GGGGGGGGGGGGGGGGGGGGGGCGGTTATCTGTGTGCCGCTAGACATCAACTAAATAGGAAAAGGTGTTTACCCCTTAGGCCAGGGAAGATGATGATAATGCATGCATGTGTGTGAGTGTCTATGAGTGGTCAGGCGGCGATAAATCTACGTGTGTTTCCGTGCAACACACACTCATTGTTGCTCATGTGGGTGTGTGAAAGTAGAAATGTGTGCAATCGAACCGGTCCTCGGGCCAGGTAGATGCGTCATGTGCAAAACGTGGGAAATGGTTAAACTGGAGCTTGTAGAAAAGTATTGAGCGAGAAAAGCAAAGAGCTGACGTTCTTTCATGTGCAGGCTTTTTTTTTTTTTTTTTTTACCAAGTACACCAGATCATACACAACTATTGTTTTGAAGGTTTGTGTTTAAATTCATGTATATATCATAATTAGGTTTTTGCCATCGTCCCTCTATAGCACATGTTTCGAACTCGTGGCCCGTGGGCCGAATGTGGCCCGTAAGATCATTTGATGTGGCCCGCGAGAGCTTAGTCTAAAGCAAACATTTGCCCATGAACTCTCGTTGATTACACATGCCACTTTTTTATGTGTAGCAATATAATCTGTGCGTTTACATTTTTACATGTCTGTATATGCATTTACAACATGTGTAACTTGAATAGATTATAATCAAGTATGAAGACCGATACTTTACAATATGTTAAGTGGTCATTATGTTTAATCCCACAATGAAAACCGGCCCCTTAAGAGCAACCTTCATGCTGATGTGGCCCTCGGTGAAAATGAGTTTGACAGCCCTGCTCTATAGTGACAGCAAGTCGGCCATTTCGGTTAAGATCCAGATGACATATTAGCCAGTCACCGCTTTGCGCGTATGAATTCAGAAGAGCTAAAAAGCCAATAACCATTGCATTTCGGTCAATGTGTTAGTCTTCTCAACCTGAACGTTTGGGAACTCAAAGTCGAAATGGAAAAACCAGAAGCCTCAAAACCACAAATCTTGTCCTTCGCCTCCAGATTCAACATATTCACACATGCAGAGTCTGTTTAGGGAGATTAGTCTGCCCCTACCTGCCCTCTCCCTCGGCTACGCTCTCATCATGAGTGCACACAGGGAGGATGAAACATGCAAAGCAATCACCGAGTATTTTAAAGAAATACAAAGTGAGAGGAGAAAGCGGAGGAGGTAGATGGAGGGAGAGAGAGAGAGAGAGAGAGAGAGAGAGAGAGAGAGAGAGAGAGAGAGAGAGATGCCAGCACTGAATCCAAGTGATGATGAGAGCGTGGGCTGAAGAGAGAGGACAGGTGCAGGCAAGGATAGACAGACTGAGCCAACACAGAAGTGCGAGCAATACGCTTTCTACAGTAGTTTTCAGCCTTTAACGAGTCTTTTAAAGAAATTGCAATTGTCGGATAATTAAGGACGACTTCTACCTTTTATGGAGCATCTCTCACAATGCCCATTTTCAAAAATGACAAAATCGGAATAATTTCTATTTCTGTCAATCGACTAGTCATGTAATACACTTCCCGTCTTACCAAGTCCTTGAGTTGAACTGCAAGTATTGTGGCATTCACCCATTCAGCATCGTAACCAAGGACGCTTTGAAACGCAGACGTGAAGTGCCCGTTGAGCCGCCGACCTTCTGGTTCGTGGACTCATCATCTCCACTTCCTGAGCCACAACCCCGGGAAAGGCACTCCTGATTAGATGTGTTAAAGGTACACTGCGTAGGATTCATGGGATATTGTGCAACAGATGTTTAGCCTTGAGCGACAGCCGCTTTACCTCACCCCAGACAGACACCGGAAACAATGCCTTAAAGGGACATGGTGTAGGATGCACTGAATTATAGTGGTGAAGTTGCAGGTCGCAACCGGTGTATACTCTCCATTCTCAACTGTTGTGAAAAAATGAGTTGAGGCTTGTGCAGAGAGGGCCCACTCATGTAAACACAGACTATGGGCTGAATTCCAGTGTGATGGAATGAATCCTTTCGCATTTTCAGGTGCATGATTATATCCTCATAGAAACACCAGTGCATTATTTGTGTTCCATTTCTACCCGTTTCATTAACCTGAATCTTGGACGTTTTTTGTCATACTCTTTTGCCACTTAGCACACGGCCTTCCCTACAAAATCTGAATTATTATCCGTTGTTCTAAGTTTTACTGGCCAGACACATTTGTGTGCGTCTCAGTCTCTGCAGAGGTCCATGTGGTCATTACTTGCGTCGTGATGGATGATGAGGAAGAAGGACGACTTCCTCTCTCAGTATATTAGCAGATATTTGTGAGCAGGGGCACCACCACCACCACCACCACCACCACCACCACCACCTCCACTGCCGCCGCCGTCCATAAAGCAAAACCAGGGAGTTCTCGCAGGGGTGCGATGCGGCTCAGAGGTAATCAGATTGCTGCCCCCTTGTGTGTCAACCTCGTCAAAGTCAGCATGGAGAGAAGCATGGCGGTGACAGTGTGTGTTCGTCGACCGAGCGGCGTCTGTCTTGTTGTTCCACATTTGTCAGCCCAACGATGAGCGATGTGATGCAGATCAAACAGAGGGAGGAGGGAGGGAGTGAGTGATTGAGGCGGAAGGGGAGATAAACATCAAGAGACAGAGAGAGAGAGAGAGAGAGAGAGGGAGGGAGGGAGGGAGGGAGGAGGAATAAGGACAAGAGGAAAGGTTGTTTGCCTTGGGTGTAAATGAGGTTTAGGACGAGTGGTCACTGCTCCACAGCTGTGACAGGGACGTCGCCGCGGCAACGGAGACACGATGAGGGCTCTTACCTCCGAATGGCAACTGATTACCTCCACGTGCGCGTTTTTTCTGATATGCATGGTGGCTACTGTACGCGCCTCCGTGCGTCAGCCGCCGCACTTCAAAAGGCAATCAACCTAAATAGATTTTGTTAAGGAGGAATTAGTTTGATCAAATGTGTCGCGGAGTGGTCGTGTCATGGCTCGCCACCAAGAATTTCATTATTTACGAATTAAACTAAAAGCCTCTCGGCCATTTATATGATTTAATGGACAAAGGGACTTGTGAGGGAGAAGAAAGGCGGTGGGAGGAGGGAATAAAAGAGTGCGCCCCTCGGAGAATCCCAATACAATGTGTTCTTATCCTCTGAATGTCACCTTCAGTTTTCCACTGGAAGACACTCCAGGCACTGTGCCCCTGGCATGTTCATAAAAACCAGCGTGAACACACGAGCGCTGCAATCACACTGACTGGGACGCAGACGTGATGCTAGTGCTTTTAAAGGTACACCGTGTAAGATTTGGTGACATCGATTGGAGCCGTTGCGTGTTGTGTCCATCACCTCTCCCTTCCCTTTTCAGCTGGCAAGAAAACCTATTGTAGCCATCATTGGCATTAAAGCGCAAAAGATGGCCCCCATAGGGAGGGTCCACTCCTGATGCATTTATACCTTACAGGGCTCATTTATGTAGATTGATAATACATTTGTAAAAATGTCAGTATATAATTGTTTTGTAATCCTAACCTAAGAGGTGACCAAATCTAACTGTCATTTTACACACTGCACCTTTAAATCTTTGGTTTGCCTGCAATAGAAATTGAACGAGCACGTTTCTCAAAGGTAATGAATACAAGTAAAATGGCAAACAAAGGACCACACACCAACGGTGTAAAGGTTCGGTGTGTAGGATGTAATGCACCCAGTGGAGAACTCAAGGCAGAAGCATGTTATTGGTTTAAATCCAAAAGTGTTTGCCGTAAAAACCTGGTGGTGCAAAATATCAGCCTCCGTAGAGACGACCTGCTCTCGAATCCTTCGTCCTCCGTTAACGTCCTGTGTCATATTGCTCTGGTTGTAGGTGATACATGGCGGTACGATGGCAAAGACTGACGACACGAGTGCGATTCCCAGAGATTCCCCGCCAGTAATGTGGCCATGACATGTATGAGTCTCAACCAGTCACCTCCCGCTTCACCAACGCCAGACCGGATTGCAAGCGCACAGTCAGATGCTTTGTAGGTTTCGGGATATCGAGATAATGGTATTAATAGTACTCGCCGTTGTTTTGGGTGTTGGAGGTACAGCCATTAGAGGTTTATGGGCTGTGTGGCTTTACAGCGGCTCCACACCACGGCTCATTACCCAGCTAATGAGAGGAGAGGGTGACCCTGCTAACTCGCTCTCGGTTCCTCCACCCCTGGGTATTTCAGCTGGACTGGCCCAAGGCCAGGGGAAGCCAACCAAGACTTAATAGAAAGTGGGATGAAAATGGGTTTGAATGTATGACATGGACCTCCCGGTTGGAGATTTCCACTCTGCGAACGTTAATGTCAGCGCGGACCGTTGGTGTGATTGTTGACAGCGCGCATATTCACACTCACAGCAGATCCTCGCAGATTTGCTTTTCCATCCTAAATAAATACGAAATACTATAAATACTAAACACGGTATGAAGCGCTGTTGTGGCGCGATGGCACATTCTCTCACACGCGCGACGGTCTGATGGTCAATGGCCGCCTCTGATGTCTGAATGGTAAAATGTAGATAAGTGTACTTGCATCCTCGCGAGCATTCGGTGAGTGTGTGTGTGTGTGTGTGTGTGTGTGTGTGTGTGTGTGTGTGTGGGCAGCGAGTGCCGTGGGCGGCCGCTCATCAGTTCCCCATTGTTCCGTCGCTTACTCTGTGTTCCTGTGCCTCCGAGGCACTTCCACAGCACCGATCAGAGAGTTTATAAAGGAGCTGCACTGTGGGGAAAAAAACCTGCATTCACAAGCCTTGAAGAGTCAACGACAAGTGCCTGTGATGTTTATCAGGTCTTGGGCTACGTTTCTCAAAGGAGGGGAGATTTGACTTGTATCTGCTGCACTTTCATATCGGTGATTTGCTCATAAATGGGGGAATATGTCACTGAAGCGTTCTATTGTTTTGCTTAAAATAACAGCTCCTCTAATGGAGCATAAACTTAGGATGTGATAAGGATCCAGGCATCTCCGACATTACTCTCGCTCCCTCAGCGGAAAGTCAATGTTATGTTTGCTCGTGATCTTTTTTTGATTTTTGCAGAAAATAAGTTTTGTTGCTAAAACGAGTCCAAGGTGCTCTCTCGTGTCGCTCGGCAATATCCTCTTCACAAACCCACTGCACTTTGAGGCTTTTTGAAGCAGAAGCTAATGTTAGACTGTTAATTAACTGTATCTTGTAAAATGAGATCATTGTCTCCACCACAGCAAACGATTCAATAATGTTTAATGTCCCAGACAGGAAGTTGTCAGGTTTAGCTACTTATTACGAAACGGCTAAAGCATCCGAATTCACAAGTCCGTTACCTCAGTTGTTTTATATTGCTCAACAAAACTTTAAAATATTGTTAGCTGGTATTAACAACATGTGTGTTATGACTTTATAACTTCTGTATGAAGCACTCAACATGTTCCAAGAACATTGCATTTGATAAAGCTGACCATTTTCTATTTAATCCCTATCCATGCACAAAAGACCTTTTCAGTCCATTTCCTGCAGATTTTCACTTTATTCACGATCAGTATCTTCACCCCATTGTCTGATCTCCAGCCCCGGCTGAATTGTGGTGGTCAAACACTAAGGGGTCAGCATTAGTTCCTATCGCAGCCTCGGTGAGGAAAGCTGTGGAAATCCCGGCCCGGAAAGCTCCCCCGGCTCAGCCGAGCCTGAAATTAGCCTGAATGGCCGGGGGAAGCGGTCGCAGGTCACCTGAATGGGTCTCAAGGCAAAACACATTCGTCTCGGCTCCACTGTTACACCGCGCCATACACTAAATCTCCTCCGCGCCAAGTGAAGCAGTAATTCTGATTTATCAACCTCTGACTGTGACACAAAGGAAACACAGACATTTTCTCCGGGGCTACACACCAACAGACACGAAGGTGCACGCACACATGATAATCACACACCAAGACACCTGTTCCTCCCCCCTGTTTTCCATTTCCTGTTGTCACTGAAATTCACACATAATTACCCAGTGATAATGTGGCAGTACTTTCTGATGGAAGAAGAATAAATACATGAAAACAGAAAAACAAAACGTTAAAGGTATGGTATGCGGTTGTTGTTTTTGTCAAACATGCAAAACTTGCGTGCTGTACCTTTAATTTGTAAACCTGGTCAAATGTTTTGACACATTCAGCAGCAAAACCATGTCAATTCAACTTGCTTAAAGGTGCTGTCTGTAACATTTTGTCACTTCTAAAAATACTACAAAAACAATAACCTACTGACATTTTAACGTTTTAGTTTTTTCCGTTATCCTTAGAGGATCCCAATAATGTATATTTACACGAGGAGCGGGTCCTCTCTATGGGGGCCGCTATGTTTTCACAGTAGCCCAGAGTGGACATACTTAACATCTTTTGAGTTTTAAAGGCAACTGAAGTCTACCAAACCAGATGTATAGATTGTTATGGTTTGTTTATCTCGGTTCTTTTGGGCGCAACTGCTCCAAAGAGTCCGTTTCCCATTGTGCTTGAACTAATGATGCTGTCATATTAAATTGGAGGTGAAATTAATTTTCCCCGAGATGCACCGATACAGCCCATCCAACCTCCAGATATTATCGGTGAGTGCACTCTGCTCCCGAGCCGGTCCCATGTTTGCTTTATTGATCCTTCATATTGACTGAGGACTGAAGGCCCAGTGTCTTAGAGTTAATCATGATCTATATGGCAGGTTATTGGTGCACACACACTCAGCAGGCGAACCTCTCGTGGTGGCCGCCTTACATTGTGGCTCCAATTAAGGGGCCCTATTTGTTTTGATAGTACAGTACAGCGAATACCTCTCCGTACATCAGCCTCCTGGACGTGAGTGGCCATTAAAGGCGGAAAGACTTATTCTAACAAAAGCAACAACACCAAATTGTTGTTGTTTTTTCCCAGCATGCATCAAAAGCAAAGCTGGTGCATCAGCGGGACGCGTTCCCCAGACGCCGCATTTAAATGAATAAACAGACAAGTACGTGAGTAAGCGCGGCGCTCGCTCCACACTCACAACAGATTTTCATAACAATTGTTTTCCACATGTGTGAGTCTGCTCCTGTCGCTCCTCCCACTTTTGGAGGGTGAATCCGCAGCTTTAAGACTTTTGTATTTGGGGCAGTGTCAGTGTAAAAACAGATGTGCACGGATGCCCGCTTTTGTTGAAGAGGCACAAACTCTTTGAGGAGCTGGAGATGAACTCTGGGAAAGTTTCCTCTGTAATGGGATACACCGCTGCGGATAAGGGTGTAGAGCTAAACTGTACATCTCGCTGAGTTTGCCCAATTGATTAGGACCTTTGGGAACCGTAAGGGTCCATATTAATTCTGCACTGTGTTTCGTGTGTGTGGATTTCTTGTTGGTGTGTTTGTTTTGGCCTCGGCCTCGCAAATGTACAGGTACAGTTTGAGATGACTGCAGCACTTTGAGTAAAAGTTTCACCCGGAGAACTGCGGCACAAGAAAGAGGCTGGTACTCTCCGTACGGCCACGGCACAAAAAGTGAAACGCCACTTTCTAATCATCTCCATGAGCCGGGTGCCGTTATTATTCTCCCGTTCGTGTACTCCTGCCGACCTCCCTCGCTCGCTCATTCCGCTCCCTTGTTTTTCCATCCCTTGTATTTCTATCCTGGGAGTCGGAATAATACAGACGGAGAGCCTCGGCGAACCAAACGCCTGGTGCATAATTCCGTCTTCACAGCGTGCCACTCACCCACTCTCTCCCACTCAGGGGCGCAAAAGAAACTCCCACGTCTGCTAGAATAAGGATGGACATATTTCCATTCCCTCCTTTGTCAGGTCTCTCCTTCCCCCATCAGTTGTAATTTCACAATAAGAGTAAAAAAAAAAAAAATAAAAAAAAATGGCTGCCGAGCCCCTCGCATGGTCACTCTCAGTCGGAGGAAACGCCACAATGGAGTGACGTCCTCGTCCGGTCAATATGCTCCGTTGAGGTTGTCTGCTCAGAATGATAAGCTGCCATTCAGCGCGGCTGGCACCAGTTCACTTCCACTCGTAATCTGCAATGCATCGAGGAGGTTATCTGCAGGCGCCCAGACAGAGAATACCTGCAAGGGAATTTCAATCAGCCCCCTCCATATGTAATTAAATTGGAATAATTGCTTTTCTTTCCTTTTGTCATCTTTTTATTTTTTTATTTTTTATGTTGCCAGTCGCCGATGCCACGGCGCCGAGGCCGCGCGCACACGTGTACATCCTTCTAACTGTTCCTCTCTTTTGTCCATTAACCACTCCAAAGTAATCTTTTATTTTTTGTTCTTCTTCTGTTGCTCTCTCCATTCTTGTCTGAAAGTAAGTGGGAACTCATTCTAAATGTGGTCGTACAGTGCTGTGTGTGTGTGTGTGTGTGTGTGTGTGTGTGTGTGTGTGTGTGTGTGTGTGTGTGTGTGTGTGTGTGTGTGTGTGTGTGTGTGTGTGTGTGTGGTGAGTGTGAGTAAGTGTGTTGCTGCCATCATCAGGCAGAACCACGCAACTGCAACCATTGCAGACTTCCCTTTATTCTAGCAGGGTTAGTCTCCAGGGGCAACTCCAAATCTTCCCACAACCCAAACTTCACTGTCAGTTCGTCCCAGTGTATCTTATCTTTTCCTCTCCTCTCTCACCCTGTGGACGACCTCAGTCTCTCTCCCGTTTCGCGCATGATCCATCTTTATCCCTTTTCTCTTTAAGCTCAAGCAAAGCGAAGCCAGTGCCGACACCAAAGAGAAGCTCCCTCTGCGCCTCAGGATCTTTGAGAAATTCCCAAACAGACCTCAGATGGTGAAGATCTCCAAGCTCCCGTCTGATTTCACCGTGCCCAGAATCAGGTGCATTTACTCACGGTGATATTCCGGCAAGCTAAATGACTCATTTCACCACTATCTGGATTATGTTTTGATTTATTCATGAAAACAAACTGTTATTCACAAAACGTCCGCGCAGTTGTTAATGACGCACATCTCTCACCTGTAGAAAAGGTGAGCTGAGTCATTCCAATGAGTTTCCAAATCCACCCACTGTGCATAAACAGACCCACACAAACGCAAACGTCATCACTTGACAATTGCATTTTTTTCAAACATTAAAAACTACTGATCAAACAAAAGTGCTTCAAAAAAGTGCAATAATGAAACAAACTAAAGGAAGAGAAAGGCTAGCAGAAGAAAAGATGCAAATTCGAATAAACTACATAAAAGTCGAGACTTGTTTTCAGCTTCGATTTCAGGAAGAGCTCAGAGTTGAGAATGTCCAGCTACATGCAGGTTCAGAAGGGACTGATGGATCTAGAGTAGGATATCGCCAGGATCTCAACAAAGAAGTAAACCATACAACCTATAAATAAACTCTTAGACAACGCAAGTCAAGTCATCTCACCTGCTTCTAATTCAAATTCAAGCTGTTGGCAATGAACAATACCCACTCGAGCAACCTCTCGTGTCTTATACTGTGTTTAGCAGAGATCAGGCTTTACACAGGAGAGCTTAACCATGTCCAACAAAGCAGACCTGGTAATCAATGTTATCATTTAGCTGCTGATTAGTGCACAGCTGGCTCCTCTGCTCCGCTCCCAGAATCCCCCTCTGCAGCTCCTCTGCTGCAGCAACATCCTCGGAACACACAAACTCTCCCGCTGCAGTGGTCATAAAAAAATATGCACGTTTAAACACCTTGAATCTTTAATCATATGGATCTGCTGCACTTGGGACCCACACATTAACATCGATCACTGTATTGGCTTTGTATGTAACTCGCCATCCAGGGAGAGTTTCATGAAGCAGTTCATCGATCGGCAGCAGCAGGACACCAGCTGTTTGTTCCGGCGTCTTCCCTCCGCTTCATCCTCCTCCTGCGACCATTCCAAGCGCTCCGCCATCGAAGACAACAAGTATATCGACCAAAAGGTTCTCACGCACACGCACACACACGCACGCACGCACGCACGCACGCACGCACGCACGCACACACACACACACACACACACACACACACACACACCCCTTCTTTATACCACTCTCTTTTTCACCCACACCCCAAGGTGATAGCACCCTCTCACACAGCAGCAGAAACTTAATTTGCCTGTATTCACATGATGAACTAAATATAAAACTTATTTTCTCTCTCTCTCTCTCTCTCTCTCTCTCTCTCTCTTTCTCTCTTTGTCTCTCTCTCCCTTTCAGCTTCGCAGGTCAATATTTAGTATCCGAGCTCGTAACCTCCTAGAGAAAGAAACCACCATCAATAAAATCCTGCGGTAAGACACACCCTCGCCTCCCACGACTCATATAAAAGGAAGTGGTGTTGGTCATTTACAGGTCAGAAGACATGTGGCGGCTATTACGTCTATAAAACTGTTATTGTAACTTAAGTCCATATAGATTTTTGTAGGGCTGGTACTGTAATACCACCATTCTGGCTTATATGTATTTCTTAAAGATGTGCATGTAATATGCATTTCATTAAAAAAAAATTATAAATGTAGTTGAATCTTGATAGTTTGCATTCAAGACCTAGGAAATAATTGATCTACAAAATGTAAACAAATATGTAGAACCCCAATTAAAGGTGCAGAGTGAAGGGTTTGGTGATATCTTGTGTTGCATGTTACAGTGGAACACCTCTCACCTCACCCCTCAAGCTTGTTGGCGAACCTCTGTTAGCATTCAGTTATTGTTATGACTTAGTTTGTCCAATCGGGGGCCTCTGTAAACACATGCAACATGGCTGCCCCCACAGGGACGGCCCCCAATTTACCCAAGTGATTAACCAATGGAAATAACTTCACTTAGAGGTCGCATACATGATCTTTTCTAAATAAAGTTATTTTCAAGATATCGTCCATATATGGGATAAGATTGTGTATTCTGTAAAATAAAAGTTCAAATGGGCATGGATACAGACACATATTGATTATGTGAAAAAGCTGACTGCAATGTATTTGAAATTCTAGTATAAGAACACTAAACCCGCTTTGCCTTCATCTTGACCCGCGACATTCATCTCATCGCCTCATTGTTTTGCCCACTGGGTGTTTGTGTTCTTTTATGAACCAAGAGATCATAAGGTTTTGGATTGGCACCGTCCGCCGAGAGCCGCCGCCACATTTATTTAATATGCATCATCGGTGCCAGTGAAACTCGCCCCTGTCTTTGTGTGGGTGAAACCAATAATGTTTGTGCATATTAGGTGTTGCTCTGCTGGCAGCAGCACGCCGCTCTTGTTAATGCATCTTACAGACACACACACACACACACACACTTATCTTAGACTCATTTACTCTTGCGATGAGGTGACTAATTTGCCGTTGAGCATGGCAAAGCTGGCACGTAGCGGAGATTAGCTCCCTGCCACTGTGTCCAAACTTGCTCACCCCCCCCCCTTCTCACACACCTCACTCTGTCAGTCAGAAAGACAGACAGCGTATCAGCAGGCATAACACGATCTGTCTGCGCCGCTGTCTCACACACACACACACACACACACACTCATTCATGCACACAGAATCACATGCACAGTCACATGAACATAAGCAAACACAGTCCAACATAATTAGGTAAATGATGAAAGTACACACACACAGATGGTGCCAACAGTATCGTTATGGCTGTTCTTGTAAATTACTCTACACACACACACACACACACACACACACGATTTGATGTATTTTAATGAAGGCTTGGATCACCGCTTGCATATCCCCACACTACTACATTCAGTGTGTGACTGGAAAAAATATCTAAATCCAGCTTTGTGTCAGTTGCCATCTTGATGAAGTTTGTCATTGTGTCATACAGGGGTGTCAAACTCAAATACACAGTGGGCCAAAATTTAAAACCTGAACAAAGTTGCGGGCCAACATTGAACAAATGACCCTTTTAATATGACCCCAAAACCATGCAATGCTTATTACTATACAATATATAACTTAATAGTGGAGACATGCAAAATCAAATTTCAAATAAAAAAAACACATCAATGGCATTCATTTATCGAATAAATTTTAAATAAAAATCGTATGCCTCTTTTCTATTTGTCACGTTGACTCCACAAACAAGACAAACAGGTCTGTCTTTTACATATGTAAACAGATATTGTACCTCCCCACTTGCCTTTCTTTTCGCCATTTCTGGAAAGGGGTAGCACGGTGACGGTTGTAGCATGAAATCGCTATGACTACTCTCACAGAGGAGAGGGCGTTTCTGGGTCCTGTTGTAATAGACGCGCCAAAACAACAGCAGGGCATTATGGGATTTGTAGTATTAGCGGTGAATGTGCTGTATAATACCGGGGGCCAGCTCTAGTAGTCATTTGGAATTGTCTCGCGGGCCAAATATATTTGGTATTGTCTCGCGGGCCAAATATGATTACAACGCGGGCCAAATTTGGCCCACGGGCCAGAGTTTGACACCTATGGTGTAATATGTTTGTGTTTATGTTCATTTTTCCCAGGGCTTGTACGCGACAGCGTATGCTAAGTGGATCGTTTGAAGGCCAGCCTGCCAAGGAACGCTCCATCCTCAGTGTCCAGCATCACATACGGCAGGAGCGGAGGTCTGTCGGCACACGCACACACACAAACACACACACATACGCTCAGAAATGCAAACAAGTGCAATACACCTGTGCTGCACCCGTGTGGCTCCTCTGGGGCATTTTCTCACCAAAGGCTGCCGATTTATCTGCAGATCACTGAGACATGGTTCTACGAGCCAGAGGATCAGCCGAGGGAAGTCGCTGGAGACTCTCACTCAGGATGTGAGCGCAGACACACACACACACACAAACAAACACCTTGTGTTGCACAAAGAATTTGCTTGTGTTCCCCTAGAATGATTTTCTAGGATTATTTGTCTCTCAGCACTCCAGTACCGTACGTTACCGCAACGCCCAGAGAGAGGACAGCGAGATCAAGATGATCCAGGAGAAGAAAGAACAAGCAGAAATGAAAAGGTACGCGTCTCCTAATCACAAAATCAGCGAATGAAAGGTGTCTGACAAATGTATCCACCATTTTTCCCATGTTCGTGCCCGTCACGTTCAGAAAAGTCCAGGAGGAGGAGCTGAGAGAGAACCACCCTTATTTTGACAAACCTCTCTTCATCGTGGGCCGGGAACATCGCTTCAGAAACTTCTGCAGGATGATCGTTCGCGCTCGCTTCAACGCGTAAGATCGGTCTCATATGCACACTAATATGTTTGCTCATTGACGGTGGCTTTAAAGGTCCAGTCTGCAAGATTGAGTAGCAATTATTTCCACTTTTATTGTCCGAAACGGGTGATTACAATCTTAACCCTATGTTTTTTGAGCATATGAATCCTCTGAATGTACGCGTTGTTTATATTTCACAACTATTTTACACCTTGCCATGTTTTTTTCAGTGGCCCAAATTGGACAAACTAGACTTATTTTGTGTTGAAACAACAGCCGAAGGCCACCATTGGTTCTCTTGCATGCTTAGTGGAGATAGGCTCATGTTTTCTGCAGCTTCAAAATATACACACCGTCTTTTTATGCCACAACGCTGACTCATTCTATCATTTCAATGAATTCACCTGCAGGTCCAAAACCGACCCCATCACAGGAGCAGTGAAGAACACCAAATACCACCAGTTGTAGTAAGTGTGATGAATTATTGATCCCCCCCCCTCCTCCCTTCACCCTCCAGCCTCTCTACTGATCTGTTTGCTCTACAGCAGCGGAATACTTATTCATTCTGTATCTTATTACCTGCCACTTTAAAGCTGTGGTGAGGAATGAAGAGAGAAATACTGAGATGAAGAGCTTCTGGAATAGATTTCAGCTCCTTTGTGCAACCTGATTCTGCCCGGCACAGACCCTGGTTATTAAAGTGCGAGTCGGCGCCTTGTGTAAAGATACTGTTGGAGGCCAGGGGATTCATACACGCGGTCGAAATGATTGTGTTGCCCTGCACACAAAAAATGTGGATTCATTCCCACTTGATGATATCCATCCTCACGTTTCCTCTTCATTTCTTTTTTGTCCTTGGAATACGTGCATTCCTTGACCTACATAATTCTCCCTGTTAAATCTGTGTGTGTGTGTGTGTGTGTGTGTGTGTATGTGTGTGTGTGTCCCTCTAGCGACCTCATAGGCCTGGTCACCTACTTGGACTGGGTGATGATCGTAGTCACCATCTGCTCCTGCATCTCCATGATGTTCGAGTCGCCCTTCACCAGGGTCATGCACGTGCCCACGCTGCAGGTATTCAAACGGAACGTATTGGCACGGACGCAAACAGAAAGTGACCTCTATCGGCCTGAATGTTTAAAAGCCCCGTGGTTGGTTTCAGATCGGAGAGTACGTGTTTGTGATTTTCATGAGCATCGAGCTCAACCTGAAGATCATGGCCGACGGGCTGTTCTTCACCCCCACAGCTGTGATCAGAGACTTCGGAGGGGTCATGGACATCTTCATCTACCTTGTAAGGAAGATCGGCCACTTTAAAGTCTGATTCATTTCAATCATAAATAGTGCTACGATCGGACGGCATGAATAGGAATGTATGAATCTCACCA
The DNA here is from genome assembly GCA_016785325.1 of Chascanopsetta lugubris. Classification (NCBI taxonomy): domain Eukaryota; kingdom Metazoa; phylum Chordata; class Actinopteri; order Pleuronectiformes; family Bothidae; genus Chascanopsetta; species Chascanopsetta lugubris. Next base: position 152,340 of record JAFBJT010110272.1, read on the forward strand.
AGAGTTTGCCCGCTTTGAAGAGGCAGCATGAAGCTTTCCAAAAAGCATTGTTCACCGTGCCCCTTGTGGCTGTGAAGTGACATATCATAGCACCCATTGGGTGTGAGCAAGCATCGTCAACCGAAAATAGAAATGCACAAATGTGATAGCAGCTTTAGGGGCGGCAGTGGCTCAGTGATTAGAGCAGCCGCCGTTGGAAGAAGTGGATTAAAATCCCGCCTTTGCTGCAGTGTCACTGGACCTGACACTGATACCCCCGATGGCCCTATGTGTACTGGCAGAGATACTCCGCGACCCAGATTACTGGATAAGCGGTTGAAGATGATCTGACATGGCAAGTCCAGCTTTAATTGGCTGTTCCTGATGCAGTGTATTTTCTCCACACATACACACACACACACACACACACGCACAGCCCACCCACACCAGAGCCAAGACACCACTGAAGGTCCAGCTTTGACTTGATAGCAACAGAAGCTCCATCCCTCCCACACTGTTTGTCAACACAGTTGCTGAGTCACTTCACATGAGTAACTCAGCTGATTCCGGGGAAGGAGAACAAAAACGTGTTTCTGATATTATTCTCCCTCTGTGTGGCGACCGTAGGTGAGTCTCATCTTCCTGTGCTGGCTTCCTCCGGACGTTCCCCCTGAGTCCGGAGCTCAGCTGCTGATGATGCTGCGCTGCCTGCGTCCGCTCAGAATCTTCAAGCTGGTCCCCCAGATGAGGAAAGTGGTGCGGGAGGTTCTCAAAGGATTCAAGGAGATTTTCCTGGTAAGTGGGTTGAAGGTGGTGTGCGCTGCACCTTTTTAAAAGAATCGCGCGTTCTTGAGCATTAACCTTGGATTACGTTGACCTCTCTGTGTCAAACTCTCCGGCAGGTCTCCATTCTGCTCCTCACGCTGATGCTGGTGTTCGCCAGCTTCGGAGTTCAGCTGTTCGCTGGGAAGCTGGCAAAGTGCAACGACCCACACATCCTGAGACGGGTAACCGCAAGAAAGATAATCTCCTCACTGAAGCGCCGCCTCCCACATCCGGCTCCCCACAGAGACCCAGGAGCTGGATGAAGTAGAAGGGTTTTCCCCAGTCAAATCAATAATCCAGAGCTTCCCTTTATCCTGCTTCCTTAGCAAAAGTGATTTCATAGCTTTTAGATAGAGCTGGCGCAGATCCTTCATTATACATGTGCTTTCAAAAACGCTAAGATTAGTCATGTTTGCAAAAAAAACAGAAGAGATGTATGCTTTTGATGATTCTACATTTTCTTATTGCTTTTCAGATCAAAGGTTCAGTGTGTAGCATGTAGTTCATGAGGTAATAGCAGTGTATGTTGCATGAACGTAAGCAAACACACATTTCGCCGAAACACTGTGGTGCAAAATGGCAGCCTCCGTATAGAGGATCCACTCCCAGCAAAAACATGAATATTATATTATTTTCATTATTGTCATTAAAACAACTAGTTCTACCCTTAGTAATAATTCACTCATTCATAACTTATATCTTCAAATTTAAATTTTAATTACCTAAATCTTAGACATTAGACCTCTAATGCCTAAACATAAGGAGTTCTCATTCAAACACCTGTTTGTTCAATCAAACTTATTATTGTTACTTCATCTGTTGATCGTGTGATATCCACTAACAACATTATTTTCACACTCTATTGTTTACCTCTGTATTCCATGTGTTGCAATGACTGATCGTCTGTTCCCGCACAGGACGACTGTCACGGCATTTTCAGAATCAACGTCAGCGTTTCCAAAAACCTCAACTTGAAACTTAGGCCCGGAGAGAAGAAACCCGGCTTCTGGGTCCCGAGAGTCTGGTATGTGACGCCTTGTCGTTTTTATTACTTCTCGATTGGGGATTGTATTTCATCTGCTGACCGACGTCTCTGCTCCGTTCGCCTCTCCAGGGCCAACCCTCGTAATTTTAACTTTGACAATGTGGGAAACGCCATGCTGGCTCTGTTCGAGGTGCTGTCGCTCAAAGGCTGGGTGGAGGTCCGGGATGTGATCATTCACCGCGTCGGACCGGTACTGGAGCAGATCCTGAAGTTCCGACACTATCGTAACTCTGTCTTTATTCGTGGAGATAACTTTGCTCGTTTGCCTCTCCATCTGCAGATCCACGGTATCTACATCCATGTCTTTGTGTTTCTGGGATGCATGATTGGACTCACTCTGTTTGTGGGCGTGGTCATTGCAAACTTCAATGAGAACAAGGTGAGAACCACACATTGAAGGTCCATTATGTGATACGTCCTTTCTTTAAAAATGAATGAAGGGGTATTCAGCTGCAGGTTCAACTTCATCACTAGATCTTAGGAAAGCTTAACACTCTACCTGTAGAGTTTGTGTGCAAGGAACAGAAACAACAGATACAAAATGTTGTATCTGCAGTTAAAGTCCATCATTTTCATCTGAGAACACTAATGTGGTTGACACATCACCTTCCTGATTTTAAACTGTTGCCCTTTCCCACCACCAGGGCACTGCTCTGCTGACAGTGGACCAGAGAAGATGGGAGGATCTGAAGAGTCGACTCAAAATTGCTCAGCCTCTCCACCTGCCCCCTCGCCCAGGTACCAACACACACACATCAAAACACAAACGCACACACAACAGATACTGAAGAAATAAAGAATGGGCGTCACGTCTCTCCCCCAGCCCCCTGATTGATCGTGGGTTGCAGGCGTGTGTGTCGGCGCATTGTTAAGCAGCACCTGCATGATTAATCCATATCTGATAGTCCTTGTTTTGATCCCTGGAGGGATTCATCCCGACACCCAGATGATGAGTAGCAGCACTAATGGAAAAAGTGAAGATGAAGACTGATAATGGAACAGGCCCAGACACTGAGTCACGTCTGCCACTTATTTTTTATTTTACTGAATTCACCAAATTTCCACACTTCCAGTCACTTTCTATGCTCGAGATTTACAGTTTTTATGCCGTTGTAAAAAAAACATTCCAAACCTCATATACTTGTGAAAAATCAAATGTGTTTAGTTTTTCCAATAGCACTCTAATTTAAAATTTTAAAAAGGCTTATTCCAGTTAGTGATTAAATGCTGACATTACTATAAGTGTGAGATGTGGGAATAATGTCACCTAAATCTCACACGTTGGCCCTAGATATGATATTTTGATAATACAACTAAAGATATATTTAACTATAAATTACCTCAAAGCACAATATGATGTACATAGATTGTAGATGAAGAAAGTAAGCATCGTTATTTCCATGTAAAATACAACCAGCGTTAATGCTTTCATATCAGCAAACATACACTGATTCCAGGATTCGAGCGAAAAGCTAATTTCATCAGATTTATCACTTTATATTAAAGTCACATTTTATTTGTGACTCTATCTAGCCCTGGATTACACCTGTACACCTGGGGGGGGCGTTGTTTACTGTAGCTCTTCCCTCTTGTGAATGGAGTCGTGAGAATGGTCAGACGCTGTGTGGGAAATCACCTGTCGGCAGAATTGAGGCTGAGAACTCACAGAAAATCAATGGTGTCAGTATTAGTCAGCAACGCCGCTACCACCTCGCCAATCAACCGGACTTTGATCCACGTCCAATTGGCCTCATCCGCGCCGCCACTCACTCACTCACTCACTCACTCACTCACTTGTTCACTCACTGTTGGCAGATCGTCACAGCCTCTCCTCAGAGTTCTGGCTTAAACCCTCTCTGTGGTCAGAAGACACAGCTCTTGATGTGCTGTTGATAAATCTCCTATTTATGTTCAATGATATTGAACTGTCTCATAAGTGAGGGACACAATGGACTTTTTTTTGTGGCAGGTATGAACTAAAGTGGTGATGCTGACTTGGGAATTAGACATAAACATGAGTCATCCAGCTTCACTGACACGAGCTAAACTCCTCCCACATTCGGAGCATGGTCTAATGGTCTTATGTGCGTTAGAGAGGACGTCTTTATAATGGTCATATTGTCTCAAATGTGGATCTTTATCTTGGCACAGCTGCACCTGCATGGTCTGTGGTCCCGCCACTCTGAAAGCAGCACTCAGACAGTGCGTGAGGGCCATCTGCTGGACATTAAGCTGCACTGACAAAGTTTTCAGAATTTGTTGACAGCGTAGTTCGTGAAATCAGATCTGAAATCAAACAGATTTTGTTTGTTTGTGTTTTTGCACAGGTTTCAGTCAATGTTCTTATCATAAATATTTACTTATTTATTTTTCTCCAACTTACAGAGAATGGTGGTTTCCGGGCGAAGATGTATGACATCACTCAACATCCTTTCTTCAAACGGGGCATCGCTGTGCTGGTGTTGGCTCAGTCCGTGCTGCTGTCAGTCAAGGTGTTTTCCTGATATCACTACTACACACATCATTTCACTGTGTATTTTTTTTAGATTATTTAATTCTTTATTCATCGTATCTTTCAATCATGTGACTTTTGTTATTTTTGGAATTTCTTGTGACTCTTCTCCAGTGGGACGTCGACGATCAAGTCACATTCCCCCTCGCCACCATGTCGGTGGTCTTCACCTTTATATTTGTACTGGAGGTGAGTGTCTCTTTCATTTGCTTTTAAAGGTCCAGTGCGTAAAGTGCTCCGCAGAAATGTTCTCCAACAGCAACTGCTCTAGATGGCAGCAACATTCATCTTCACCACTAGATGCCACTAATCACGCACGTTGAAACCATATATGAATAATGTCTGATGTCAATCGCTGCCTCTGATCCCCAGGTGACCATGAAGCTGATCGCCATGTCCCCAGCCGGTTACTGGCAGAGCAGACGGAACCGCTATGACCTGCTCGTCACGTCGCTGGGTGTCATCTGGATCGTCCTGCACTTTTCCCTGTTGGTCAGAGGAACTACAATTCGCAAAGATGTTCATCGTTTTTACGAATACTTAGAGATAATTTCGGCGTATTTCTTCCCACCAGAACGCTTATACCTACATGATGGGGACGTGTGTGATTGTCTTCAGATTCTTCACAATATGTGGGAAACATGTGAGTGGGTGAAACCTTTGCCCAGAGAGTAAATGCCTGTGCCAGCGATGAGGTTGAACCAACATCTCTGATTGTGTGTTTCCTGTGTGAAGGTGACGCTGAAAATGCTGCTGTTGACCGTGGTGGTCAGCATGTACAAGAGCTTCTTCATCATCGTGGGAATGTTCCTGCTCCTCCTCTGCTACGCGTTCGCCGGCGTTGTTCTCTTTGGAACCGTCAAGTACGGAGAGAACATCAACCGGTGAGCTCTGCATTTCCCCTCGACATTGCTGCCTTTTTCGCTGATGAGCTCATTTTGAGTTTTTAAAATGTGTGTGTGTGTGTGTGTGTGTCACCATCGCAGGCATGCCAACTTCTCCACCGCCGGCAAGGCCATCACCGTCCTCTTCAGGATCGTCACGGGAGAAGACTGGAATAAAATCATGCACGACTGTATGGTGAGATGAGCTACACACGCTGCAAACGTGGACAAACGTTTTATATTATGTATTGAAAGGGTCTTTTCACCTCAGATTTCCTGATACCCCCCCCCCCCCTCTGTACACAACGGAGATGAATAGGATTTGTATTTGTGTATCACAGTTACATTAACAGTGACAGTGACAGGGGCTGACTAAAACTCTGATCATATTTGATATATTGTTTACTGTTTGACCAGTTTGTTTTTTGTTTTGTGAGTGCTTGCCTCAATGTTTTAGACCTCTATTTAATTTCTTTATACGGACATGTCTCCTCCCAGGTGCAGCCGCCATTCTGCACCCCAGATAAACTTCGCTACTGGGAGACTGACTGCGGCAACTATGCTGGGGCGCTGATCTATTTCTGCTCCTTCTATGTCATCATAGCCTACATCATGCTCAACCTGCTTGTGGGTGAGTGTCCGGTTACATGAACGTATGCGTATTAAGTCAAAAACGCATAGTGCAGTCTCTCATTGGAGCACTGATACAAGCCCCCCTATCTGTGCAGCCATCATCGTGGAGAACTTCTCTCTCTTCTACTCCACCGAGGAGGACCAGCTGCTGAGCTATAATGACCTGAGGCACTTCCAAATCATCTGGAACATGGTGGATGACAAACGGGAGGTGAGAAATTAGCAATAGGAAGGGGGACATGGAGACAGCGGAGAGGAGATGACGATGATGGCGCGGCCATGAGCAAAGGATAATATATAGAGAGTATGAACGTCTGCACAGGAGCTAATGAGACTGGCTGAAGGAAAAGGAATTTGGCATTGAGTAATAGAAGCGAGTGTAATTAGAACAGTGGGTGATGGATTCAAAATGTAGACCCCCCTCCTGTTTATTCATGATGTTGTCTATATGCAGGACTTTTTCCCTTCTTTGCATTAGTGTGTGCAATTATAACTTACATGACAATCATATAAGCAGGAGCTTATGTATGATCACAATGTTCTGACTTCTGATTGATTGGACTGTCGCTCTGTTCATATGACAGTATTGCTCTTGTTCTTCTAATATATATCAATTTTCCAAAAAGTGCGTCTTTATTCACATTAAATTATCATTTAAATTCTGGTGATGTTATCTCTTTCTCTGAGGCTCTTATACTTCGACTTGTATAAAATGACCTTTTGAGGTGAAAATCACTTTTGATCTGAAGCGGTGATTGGAAAAAGCAGCTGGATTTCACATGAAAATGAAAGGGACGTCAATCAGCTATTAAAGAAACTGTAATTCCTTTTTGCTATTTTTTGAAATCCTAACGTGTAGTAGACCGAATACAAAAAATGGGAAAAAAAGTGTTTAAAACTTACTCATTATGACACCAAATTATAAAAAAATGTAATGATTCAAACACTATATCTAACACAGATATATTCAAAGAAAAGTATACCATGCAGTGTGGAATCTTCTGTGATCCTCATCCTCACGTGCAGCTCGATAACGATCTCAAAAAGTCGCCGCTCTCAGATCCATGCAACTGTGTGTCCAGGGTGTGATCCCCACGTCTCGAGTGAAGTTCCTGCTCCGTCTGCTCAGAGGGAGACTGGAGGTGGACCTGGACAAAGACAAGCTGCTCTTCAAACACATGTGCTACGAGATGGAGCGACTTCACAGCGGCGGGGACGTCACCTTCCATGATGTGCTCAGGTGACACATGCTCATATGCAGAATACAAATATTTAAAACAAAAAAAAGATTTTATTTATTTGATGGTACTATTAATTCACTAAAATTGTTCTTGTTTGTGATCATACAGTATGCTGTCCTATCGCTCGGTGGACATTAGGAAGTCTCTCCAGCTGGAGGAGCTGTTGGCCAGGGAACAGCTGGAGTACACCATTGAAGAAGAGGTTGCCAAGCAGACCATTCGCATGTGGCTGAAGAAATGCCTCAAACGCATTCGAGCGGTTCGTCTCGCCCCAAAAAAAACCCCAAAAACAAACCCAAAGCTTTTATTTCGATGATCCACCATCACACTTGTGCGTCCGGTCCTTGTTCCTCATGCGAAAACACTGACCTGTCACGTCTGCCACTATTCGCGCTTACAGAAGCAGCAGCAGTCGTGCAGCATCATCCACAGCTTGAGAGAGAGCCAGCAGCAGGAGCTGAGCCGCTTCCTCAACCCCCCCAGCATCGAGACCACCGTGCCAAGCGAAGACCACAATACCAACAACCCAGACAACCCCTCGCAGCCTGAGGTAAAGCCCGGCGCGCTCGCCGCCGCCGCTCACACACCCGCACGCGCTCACAGCTGGACGTGCGGCAGGCACATCATATAAGCCGCAGGTGTGCGCTGGTGATGGTGAAACAAAGAATTTCTGCTCTTTGTTTAGATAAGTGGTCTCCAGCAGCTGCTGAGCCCCACGTTGTCAGACAGAGGCGGCTACAGGCAGGACTCTTCAGACCTGGGGAGACCGCAGAGGAAGCTGGGACAGTGGAGGCTTCCCGCAGGTGTGTGTACCACACATGTATGGTGCGAGGTGTGCGGTTGAGGTGGGGTCATAGGTGGAGAGGAGGTTCCCTCGGGTCTAGCCGAGCCATGAACGTTTGAAATTGCATTCAAGTTATTATCAGAAAATATCAATGAAATGTCTTGAATCAACCAAATTCCTATTTCTTAGCAGTCCCTTAGAGTGGAAACTGCATTTTCAAAATAAAATGTAGCCTTTAAGTTGAATCTCAAGATTGTCAGTTTAAACAAAAAAAATGTATGCTTAAGATTTGATGAATTGCTGATTAAATCAATTTTGCCTCCTCAAACAAACCAGCGTGCTGTCTCACATCTGTCTGCAAGTAACTGGTCTGAATAATGCCAATTTGCCAATCAGGTTTTTGTTATCCAATCATCTCTACGCTATTAATAAACCACCGTATAGACAAGACAGTACGCTTTTATTTTGAAATTCAAACAGGAGATAATGTAAATATCTGCGATCAACTCCACAACATCATGACTGAAAAGCAGACAGACTCAGCAGGTGTAGACAAGAGGCAGAATGACTTCTGTAGTGACTCATACTAGTGGTGAAAAACTGGTATTGCTTCGGTCTTCTTATTTATTATTATTTATCTCCATAAAGCAGTGCATGGATATCTTGTGTATGATGTCAAGGACGTTATTTTTTAAACATCCTAAAGACATTTGTGGCATTTCTAAATATTCTTTGGTAGAAAAAAAAACTGAATATAGCTCTTTAAAAAAATCGACAGTGTACATTCACAATCATAACCTGTCAGGACACACAGGCCCTGTTGCTTCACAAGTGGAAAAAAAAATGCGGCACAGGCGCTCACTCCCTCCCCTCTCTCCTTTGTTTGTTGTGTCAGGTCGCACCAGTGTCAAGTCCATCGTGTGCAAGATGAACCCCGTCAACCACGAGGCGTCCTCGGGGTCGGAGGTGAAGAAGTGGTGGACCCGTCAGCTGACCGTGGAGAGCGACGAGAGCGGCGACGACCTCATCGACATTTAGAGATGAGTTGCGACGCGCCCTGTGGCTTTTTCTCTACCCCCCCCCCCTACACACACACACACCCACACACACACAATCTCTGGAAGTCTTGCTGGCTGTTTCATCTCCCCTCTCTCTTCTCCCTGAAGTTCTCCTTTTTCACACCTGAACTTTTCACAAAGTGTATGTCCGTCATCTCTGAGACAATTGTCGCCGCTGACCCTTTCTCTCGGCATTGCAGTGATGACTCTAAACCTCTGGGATAGGCTTCATGTTTCCTCTGTGATCTCCCCCCTTCCACCCGTCATTATTACTGAGGTTCTCTATGCAGGCACATGTGGTGTTGAAGCGTACTGCGACGTGTCGGGTTCATGACCGAAATGCTGCTGCAGTGTGTGTTTTCTACCGTTCTGCCGTGTCATGTTTTCAGTGTAATCGTGCTGACACAGCCCCCCATCACCTGTGACGTCCTTCTCACGCCACGTCGCTCTCTTCATCCGTTTTGGTCCACGTGCCAGATGTTTCCAGTATTGATAGACACTCTCTGAAGCCAGATCCACATGGATGATATTCTTATAGTGACTTTATACTTCTATACCAGGACGCTTCTTTTAGATCTATGACTGTGAATGTAATTATTACGAAGTGAAATCTATCTGATGTATTTGTGTGGGGTAAAAAAAACAACGACAACAACAACATATTTTATAAATTATTATTATTATTTATAAGATTTATTGAATTGTTCTATTAAAGGCCTGCATTGTGTGGGCATATCTGAACTAAAGAATTGTTGGATTTCATTTTCTTACGGTCCAGAATTTTTTTGCCGTTCCCTTATTTTGCATAAAACCCACCTCTCCCGTGACTTTGTACCATAATTCAATTCTGTGAAATTTAATTAGCCCGTGCGCGAGTGGAAGAAAACACGGGATTGGACGGACGGAGTGGCTAATTTAGTGGACAGATGCTGTTTAATGATTCTCCTTGTACACATCTGCTGGGATCAAACACTCAGGCGCGCGCTCTCCTCCATAACACTGCCCTCTCCTGGACACACGCTGAGCTGTCTTGATAAGCGGCTCATCACATTTCTCACCATGACGTCCACAAACTTTGTTCTTGACATTTTTATTTGCCATGTGAAGGGGACTCTTCTTCGTCTGGTGATTCCCACTGCTGGGGTGTGTTGGAAATATTTCACTTAATATTCCTCCTCCTCCTCCTCCTCCTCCTCCTTCTCCTCCTCTTTTACATGCTCTCCTATTGAGTCACAGCTCACCCCGGTGCCCAGCACCTCTTCTTTTTTTTTTTTTTCTCCATTTCACAGCGATGACCGACGATGACAGCCCTGTCATCTGCTACCAGCATCTCGCTGTGGACCTAGATGAGCTCGGTTCCCTCCCAGCCGCCCGGGGTCAGCGTGAGTCGGAGTGTTGCCGATCCACGTGTCGTGTGTGCAAGCGCCCGGCGAAACTCAAAGGTGCGTCCATTTGCATCCCGTTTTCATCCCCTCGCCGCTTTCACAGATCCGTGATCCGCATTTGTCCCCGTCGCGGCCAAAACATCTTCCAATTAACGAGGGCCCTTGTTAGTCATGGAATTAGCCCATTAAAAAAAAAAAGGACAGGGTCTTCATTTGTTCCCCCCCAACCCCCCCGCCCCCAACCCCCACCCCCCAAGACGCCCAGTAAGTTTCACAGTTGATGGAGTGTGTGCGGGGTTGTGTTGATAATGAACGCTGGAGGAAAGCAGAGAGAGAGCGAGCAGAGAATGAGCTGCCGGTGGGACACCGACTCTCTCTATAGAAATCATGACTTACTCACACATTCCACTCTCTCGATGACTGAGTGCCCCCTCCCAACATATGGTCCTGTAGGGAAACAGTGAGACATCGGCCCTCTTGCCAATCAACTGTCTTTAATTTGTCTCTCGCCGCTCTTTCTTCTCCTCAGCCGTCGCCTCTTAAGCTCCACTTAGCTCAGAACTGGCTCATCAAAGGGCTTTTTTCTCCCTTTTCTCATTTTCGCCCTGTGTGGTAGAACACTTTTTTGTCTTTTAATTGCCTCTGCATCACACTGGGTCGCACGGTGCCTGTTGTTTTTACCCCCTCTATTGTAATTTGCCCATCTCTCCCTTCTGCGTGTCCACTGCTTATTTTGGGCCTAATTGAGCCACTTTGGTAATTGAGGAGGAAGTTCTTAAGAGCAGAGGGAGTGGGAGAGTGTCTGTGAGTCAAGATTACCTGTAATTAAAGTACATGATGGCTTTGATGGCTTCGTCCCCCTCCTGTTGAGATGTCGCTCTCAAACCAGGGTGCATCGCATAGACTGGCTTCTTTATTTTCTTTTTTTCTTCCAGCAGCAAAAGACCACTGTACACACGCACACACACACACGCACACACACACACACACACACACACACACTCACAAATACCAGATCCAGAATCCATGCGAGTACTGCGTCTATGTCAGACAAAGAGGAAATCTGCACACAAAACAAGTGTCCGTACCCCAGTGCAGATGTTGATGGCTCTCTCCGCTCAGCTAATTAAAAAGTGGTCATGGAGAATGAAGTTGTCATCATTAAGAACCACTTCCTCCAGAACATCAGAGTTTTAGTCCCGGACTCTTCAAAGAGAAGTTTTCAGATTACTCTGGAACCTTTGATCACGGCTCTCTCTCTGAGGAGGAGGAGGAGGAGGAGGATCAGATCTTCTGTTTACCTCATTGTGTGTCTCTGCGGCGGCCATGATGTGTCACTAACGCCTAATGGAAGGGAGCAACCTCCAGAGTTACTTCCTGTGGTCGTGTTGTTGTGTGTGTGTGTGTGTGTGTGTTGAAATCCTGCACACCATTGTTTATGAGAACCTGCTCAAATGAAACTTTGCTTTTAAGTTTCAGTGCGTAAGATTGAGTGACATCTTGTGGTGAAGTCGCATGTTGCAGCTGAACGCACTTCACCTTCCCCTCCCATGTATGTAGGAGAACATAAGTTAGACTGTCTGTTTGAGGTCTTATGGTACATGTGTGTTTTTCACTTGTTGTGTAACTTGACTAAAATTGACGAGCGTCACAATTTAAAGGGCCTGTCCGTCAATTATAGGGGATATTATGTCATGTTCTCTGTGGAGAAAGGGAATGTAAGATAATGATACTCAAGTCGATATGACTGTAGAGTCTTTTCTACGGAGGCCGCCATGTTGGACCACCGTGTTATTACAGTAGCCCAGAGTGGACACACCAAACCTTTCAAAGTGTTTGTGATGACTGAGAGCTACCGTAGGTTCACTTTGAAGGGGAGGGTGAACTGTGGAGAATTCAACTGCAACATTCAACTTCACCACTAGAGGTCACTACATTCCAGTCACTGCAGTACCTGTGCCTGGCTATTCCAAAACTGACAGTCCCCCGTTATTTGTCCATGTCAAATTCTGTCAGGTTAAAATGTTGTTGTTGGTTTTTAGGCAGCTCAGCCATCATTCCCCGTCAGGAAGAGGGTTGTCGGTTCAAATCCCAGTCCACTTCAGCTCTTTCTGTTTGGAGTTAGAGATTTCTCCAGCATCTGTCCACTGTCTGAAGACAAACAGAGGTTATGAAGTTAGAGAAAATAACAGAAATAACTGAAGTTATTTGAATACACTGAAGTCTCATTCTACATATGTAAACGTCTTTGACTTGCTTGACGTACGCACGTTACCTCTCGCCCGTTTCAGCTGCACTCGACTGAATGCTAAACACATGGCTGTGTCATTAGCAGGTGTGAAAGCATCTTGAACATTTTCACGAGCTGCTGTAAAACACACACAACACAGGACGAGCTCACACGCTCCCACAGTAAAACACAAACCCCACATAAACACACAGCAACTGTTCAAAGATGTGAGAGGAGGAGGAGGAGGAAGAGGAGGAGGAAGAGGAGGAGGAGGAGGAGGAGGAAGAAGAGGAGGAGGAGGAGGAGGAGGCCCCGGACCTTTAAAGTTTAATCCATCAAACCTGGTGACGTGATCCTGAACAGTGCGGCTGATTACGGGTGAAGGAGGGTAAAAGCTTTCCTCTCACCGGGCTCTTCACGGCCATTGTGCCGACATCAGCGAGACGCGTCTGCAGCCTCCGGCAATTAAAGTGGAACACAGACGGGGGTCAGAGCGGGGTGAGCCTCATAAGGACGCCATTGTTCTAAAGGCCAAAATGACGCGTGTTCCCAAAAGATGCTCAGGATCATTTGCACAATATCGACTTTATTGCGAATGGCAGAGAGAAGAAGCGTCCTCTTCGTCTTCTCTTGGTTTAAAGGTGCAGTGTGTTCGATTTGGTGACGTCCAGAGGTGAGGTTGCCTGTTGTATCCATCACCTCACCCTCACCCTTCTGAGCATGAAGGAGAACTCCAGTTGTCATTCAAACTCAAAAAATGTTTAGTGCGTCCTCTCTGGGCTACTGAAAAAACATGGCGGCCTCCGTAGAGAGGACCCGCCCCTCATGTAAATATACATGAATGGGCTCATTTCAGGGTAATGGAGGAAACATAATGCATTGAGGCGACTGTTCATTCATCAAATGTGACGACGAAGTGGCCGAAATCGTACACACTGCACCTTTAATATCACAGTTTCATCTCCATCTTCCTCGTCGGCGCACGTTCACCTCCGCTCCCTCACTTCCTTAACCTCGTAAATAAAGGTGGCGGCCGCGCAAATTGGCCGCGCCGCGTTTCGTGTCAACATCCACCCCAGGTCCGGGGCCCGATCCCCGTCCACGGTGTTTTGGAAACAGATGGCTGCTACTACTACAATAAAAAAAGTAGCAAATTATTTTAGCAGCAGGCGGCAGAAGCAATTAACAACTGGCATAATGTGTTGATTAAAACCCATTCCAGTTTCGGGCGACAGGAGAAAGAAACTCTCATTTTACACACTCGTGTCAGCTGGCACGAGGCCGCGGCTCGGAGAGAACGCCGACCTTGACCTGACCGCGGCCGTCGCTCACTTCGGACCGACGTACGATTCTTTTACCTCGTTATTATTTGGGCTTTTAGTGCGAGTCAGTCCGTCGGAGGGTCTTCTTCTCTGCAGTTTTGGTGAGATAAGACTTTATTTCTCTCTCTGTCTAAAAGTTTCAAGGCCATTATTTTGAAGTCATTCAATTCACACATCAAGAGTAATGATTAAAAGCCCCGCCCCCTAGTAAACCACATTTAAATCACTTAGATCAGATCTCATTTCAATTCATTGTTAGATTAAGATAATGCATCCTATGTCTCAGTGATGAAGAAAAGGTTGAAGTAATCCAGAATCAAACAAAGTTGCATGTTTCCGCTCAGTACCCCTCACCTCAGCCGCCCTCTTAAAAAAAACATGGCCGCCTCCATATAGAGCACCCATTCCCGGGCCATCTTCTCTCCAGGTGTTCCCTTAAATGTGCACATACTGAGTTTTTAACCCCATGTCCTGTACTTTACCTAAATCAACACACACCAATGAAACCACAGTTAAATCTGCAAAATCTGGATGTATTTCATTTATTTTGAATAGATTAGGAAGTCCACTCTCGAGCTGAATGGCAGGATTATAGGGCAATTTGTAAAAAAATAAAATAAAAATTGTACAAATTCATAAGAAAAGGATAAGAGGGAATCATGAATTTACCCATTTTGACATTTGCTGTTTAAGTCAAAGTAGATTTTCTCAGTTCTCTTTCAGTAGTTCAGGAGTTGGAAGCAAAGTGAATCCAAATTGAATCTCCCTGTCTGAAATTCCGAAGCTGTCACATCCCTGCATTTTTCTAATCTGCACAACTGAGCTGAGACGAGCAGTTTTCTGCCTAATTAGAACAACACCCCCCCCCTCCCCCCTCCCCCTCTTCCTGTAAAAGTCCCATTTAAAAGGCTGCTTCATGCTTGAAATGTATCCGTTGGATTTGGTTTGGACTTGGCTGCTCACCGCTGCTCCTTTGTAAATATGATGAATGCCGGATTTCTTTTTTTTCTCTTCCAGGCCTTTAACTCATGTACCTTCCTCATCAGCAGCAGTCAATCACCACCCCACCGAACAGCCAGCACCGAGTGGCGAGGCCCGACTTTGTCTTTGAGCCAGAAAATCCCATTTTCACTAAACACCTAATCAGTCCCATTCATCCGGCTGCGGTTCCCCCAGCAGCCCCGGTTCTACACCTGGCTCTGGCATCTTTAATTACCGGGACGCCGGGTCTTTGTCTGATCCCGAGCCAAGATTAGAATATGAGTGGCGAATTCAAGAAAATCATACAGGCTCGAACCAATTCAATTACCCACCAATCAAAGTAGAAAGGCTTGTAATTGCCGGGAGAGGGGTAACAATGAGAACCTCCGCTTGGCCATTGACGGTGAGATTATCAGGGAGTAATGCCTGCCTGCAGAGGGCGCTACGCTCCAACTCTTCGTGCCGCGCCTCTGTGGCGAGCAATCTTCCAGATCACCGGGGAGAGCATTTCTTAATGTGAATATAGCCTTCGGTGAGACATTACCTTATAATTTAGTGTTTTTAACTCTGCTATTATGTCAAATTGTGCATGAATATGGTGTTTGCGAGCGAGGGAGCAGAAAATGGATGTGACATTATGAAGAAGGGGGGGGGGGGAGGGGGGAGGCGCTGGGGCTGCGGTCTCAGCGAGAGCGCGGCCATTGTAGCAACAAAAAGAGATTTGTGTTGGGGAAAGTTGCACTAAGAAGAGAAAGGCTGCGCTCACTTTGGGCCCCTGCGCCCCCTCACTGTCGGCTTTTGTGTTGGGCGGAGCGTGGTGGGAGTTTTGTGAGTTAAAAAAAAAATCTACAAACAAACAAACAAAGTGCAACACAACCCCTGCAGGTCGAGCTGAATGCAGCCCAACATCCACGCAGGAATTGTGGGATATTGTCCACGTTTTCCTGCAGTTCCGTGTGGTGAATATTCACCTGATAAACACCATGTGACCAGTGAAGGTAAAAAAAAAAATAAAATTAAAAATGTAAATGAAAACCATCGCCCTCACGACCTCATCAAATCTATTTTCATGTTACTCATCGTGCACACATGGACTGCAGGCACCAGAGGCCCCGCCCCCATTCGGCCATGACTCAACAGGATTTTGTTCCCGGCCTGTCTCCTTCCCCAAGGTCTCATGGAATTCTTTACATTTCTTTGTTATCACTCGGACAGACAGAGTGACAGACACTTGGATAGACGGACGGCAACACAACCCCAGCAGGTCGACCTGAATGCAGTGGAACATCGACACACACACACACACACACACACACACACTCACACACACACACATAAAGGAACCAGTCCAGTGCAGAACTCACACAGTTCCTTTATTATCCTTCTCACATCAAACGCCGCCTTTAATTCCCGTCTTCCTCCACCTGCCCCCCCCCCACCCCCACCTTCCCCTTTACTCTACACCCCCTTAAAATTGTGAATGATTTTAATACATGTATTTGTGATCTGCTTCCTTCCACCCCACTGGACTCCTCCTCCTCCTCCTCCTCCTCCTCCTCCCACTGTGTTGAACCCACTCATTTCCAGCCCCCAGACCCACGGACGTATAAAAAGCCCAGATGGGGAAATGGAGAGGCGGCGACGGAGGCAGAGGAAATGTAAGAAAAGCTGCCGGCCCGGCTGACAGCACAAACCCCCGCCGGCTGCAGAATGGGATGGTTTGGGACAACTCAGGTACAAACTGACAACTTCAATTTTTCCTTTCCTTTATCACCCCACGCCACCCACCCCCCACCCCCCAAACCCCACCCCTCCTCCTCCCTCCCGGCCCCTCCCCCTTTGTTCGGGCTACATTTGAAGATTGCCAATCATGAAATCAAAAGCAAACACTGTTGTCATATAGTTTGTTTTCCAAATGTAACCTCTCGCTGCTCGGCTGTCACTCCCTATTTCTCAGATTCCACATTTTTTTTAAGTCATGGAAGACACACACACACTCATACACACACACACACACACACACACACACACACACACACGCCGGGTGTGCTCAAAAGGAAACAAACAAAATCAAACGACATCAAAGCGAGAATCAGTGTCCTTCATGGACCGTGTGATGTTACAGATTATTTTCTGCTCGGCTTGGCACAGCTCTGATTTTTTAAGACAGTGTAGATCTGACTTGAAAATCCGATTTTTTTTATTTTAATTTTTTAGATATTTGCCGTGTTCACTTCACAGCAATTAATTTCACACTGGGGAAATGCAGAGCGCCTTAAATATGGTCCGAGGAATTCTGGCATGGATATCTATTTTTTCATTTTGTGTCTAATTCTGAAAGTAAACCCTTTATTGGAATATTATCCACGTTTCCCTGCAGTTGAATGTAGAAAATATAGAGCTGATAATCACTCCCCCTCATGACCTCATCTCATCAGCTCATCAAATCTATTTTCATATCACTTCACATTCGTATCGGTGTCATTTGGATGGCACACATCGGAGAGCCCGCCCCCATTTGGCCATGACTCGACGGGATTTTCTCGGCCTACGTCCTTTCCCAAAGCCTTCTGGAATTCTTTATATTTCTTTGTCATCACGCAGACAGACAGACAGACAGACAGACAGACAGGCAGACATGTAAACAGACAGACACTCAGACAGACAGATCAGGGTGAAAAAACAACTGCATTGACGTAAATGTAAGTTCACTTCGTTTGTAGAGTTTCAGGATATAGTGAGTCTCACACAATTCATTATTACTGATGGGGCTCCACAGGGAGTCTCTCTCTCACTTTCTCACACACACACACACACACACACACACACACACACACACACACACACACACACACACACGGAAGCCACCTGAATTGTCATATTAACAGAATGAGGTGTAACTCTGTTCCTCTCAGCAGTCAGTGTATATCTGTATCCATCTTCTATACTTCTACTTCCTTTGACAATGACATCATTGAAAAGTTATTTGTGACCACTCAGAAACCCATTGGATTTTTTAATTAAGCCAGTGATTTACTTTAAAACAGCAGTTGATTAACACAAGCTGCACTTAAGGGGTAGAATGGGAACAAAAACTCATTTATTTAACGTCACACACAAATGTATAAATACATATATAAGTAATTAGACAATTAGACATATAAACCAACAAATACATGTACACCACATCATTAGAGTCTGCAAAAAATAGTCCTATTGCAAACATGGAAAAGACATTTTAATATGTAAGATTTCATAAAGAGTCATGAAATAGCACAATATCCTGCATTTGGAGAGATTGTGCATTACACTGAAGGTGAGAGGGAAACGGACAGGAAGTTATACCTGCATATTTAAATAGACAACCTGACGGCTTTTAATTGAAAGGTCTTGAATATATCTTTATGTTTGAGTATATCTTATGTTTAAGCATATCTTTACAGAGGTTACTTAAGCTGACTGCGTTTCAGTGGGAATAGAAGATGAACAGGTCAATGGGGGAATGGATGAATGTGGTGAAGACTTTTTATAGGCAACTGTTTCTTCTTCAGTCTCCGATGCATTCGCTCTGCATCTCGTTGTTGTTGTTGTTAATGATGATGACTTGAAATGTACATTTAGATGCAGGACGCACCAAAGAACAGTGGAACAAGCTCAGGCCACTGAACAAGCAACATCTAGTGCAGAATGAGTCACCTCTGCCTTTTGTCTGTACAAACAATCTGCAATACAGACTGAGAACTGTCACATTTGAACTGCATTAAAAAAAAAAGTTAGTACAAAGTAGGACTAAAAAATCCTAATCTGTCACTCACTTATTATCATCCAGATTCTGGAAGTCTTTCATGAATAACACACAGGACAAACTTCTTCCTCCCTCCTTTTCCTTTGTGGAACAGCGACAGGAGGAATCGCAGCATGAGGGGAGGGCGCGACCTCTGCACCATCCATCACAAGTTCTACTACCTGATCGCTCCATTCATTTCCTTCCATCCATTAGCTCCATCATTTGTCCTTTGGAGGGTCCGGAGGGGAAGCTGGAGCCGACCTCAGCTGCCATTGGGAGAAGGAAACTGGAGAATTATCGTATCCACATGATCTCACGCAAACTACAAACTTAAAAGATCTGGGAATCGAACCTTGACACATCAGTGCCAGCCACTGCGCCACCGCCCCCATCGCATCTGTCTCATCCATCAATATTTGTACAGTATCAGACTACTCTTTAGCTCTGGTGTCAGAGCAAAGAAACAAATCAGACTGTTCGAGGATTCCTTTGGCATTCAGGAATAAATGCAAGGTGGATGCGGCTCAGGGGTCAGAGTGGGTTATCGTCTGAGCCCGGGATGTCAAACTCAAAGTGAGCCAGACCAGTAAAATCGTAGCATAACGCCTAGGCCCTAGGCTGGGATTAGACGTTATGCTATCAGCGTTATGCTAACAGTAACCCTAGCCCTAGTTTCGACCCACGGGCCTTAATATTTGACACCCACGATCTAAGCGGAAGGTTGGCAGATGGAACCCATCATTTGTTTGTTTCTTTGGTCAAATGAATGAACCCCAAGTTATGTTTGGGTGAACGGGTGTAAACCGAAAGGCACATTTGACTCGGTCCATTCATTCGTTCTGAAAAATCCAAGGTTTTATCAGTAAAAGGCTTGAGCGCGTCCTTTCCTGCGATGTGGCCGTTAAATATGATCTTAACCCGCATGAGCTCCCGTGAGCGGAAACGGACGACTGCAGGCTAAACAAGTCCCGACTCTTCCGAGCACTAATGACCCATAAAGCCTCTCTGCCACCTCGACTTGACAAATGGCAAATGTCAGCGGCATATTCTCCTGGTAGGCATAATTTTATTAAGTGCAAATATCACTGTGCTCCTTAGGAGACACTCAAAGGTTAGAGCAACAGCTGTAGCAGTTTCATGTGTATTAGCCGGGATGTTTTTGCAGCGAGTCGGGCTCCGCCGAGTTGATGGACACGGCCAGTCAAGCATGAGCGAGGATGCTCTATCTAAATGCAATAAAGAGAAGCTCAGGCTAAGATCATGTTTATTTAAAAGCTCAGGACAATAACCTAATGGGGGTGTGGGGGGGGGCAGTAAGGTAAAGGGGGGTGGGGGGGGACAAGAAAGGGAAGAAAGAGAAAGCGCGAGCGTGAAAGGGAAAATAAGAGAGCGGTGCTGTATAGAGGGCCAGATCATTTTTCCCCATTTATTGGCTGTGGTAATTTGTTGACTCACTCATCCATGCAGGGTCTTTATGTTTAATGCAGGCCTCCAGAGGGGAAAGGAGGGAAGGGAGAGGGAGTGGGGGGCTGGGGCGGGGGGTGGGGGGGTTACCCTGTCAAGAAAAGCCTCCACCGCTCAGTGTGAGGGACGGAGGTGGATTCATATCAACCCTTAAACTGGGGGCCCCCTCATGCTAATGGGGGAGTCCACATTTGCCCGACTGGGCTCTAGATACACCTGCCAAATAATTGATGGGAACGCTCCAGAGACCAGCGTCCGCCGGTGGGACGTTACAGGTGACGCACGGAAACGGAATATTTGTCACAATCCCCAAAGTTTCTCCTCAATCCCCCGGCTCGATGTCACCCAGCTGTCACATGCGCGTCAGGGCCTTGACGTGTGCCGTGGTCTGACACCCGTCATCCTCACCCAGCTGCTGGTGGTGTGCCTGCCCGGACCCCGGCCCCCAAAGAGGCTCGTACCCATGTGGACGAACATTGGTGGCCCACTGCTGGCAATGGCCCCCTGTGAATCCCACTTACAAGAAGGGTTACCGACGTCTGTTCTATTTGGGGAGCTGTCCCTAACAACCGCTGACAAAGACTGATACCGTTGAGACATTTCAGTCTCACCGCGAGGTTTCATGGTAAATAAGTGTTAAAAAAGGACGTTCTTTGGCAGGTGCTCGGATCTGGTTGTCGAGGTTGTCGAGGTCTCTTCACCAAGGACACGGGTAAAGGGTTCAGACGTGTGAGGTTTTGAATCAGCCGGGCACACAACTGATCTTTGTGGGCTTCAAAATGGACTCTGCAAAGGTTTTCCGCCATGTTTCAAATGGGGTGTGAAAGCTGCAAGTCAAAGCTCACCGACCTCTCGGACGTTTGAAAAGATGAATGAATCGACAAGGCAAAGACACCTGTTTTGCAAAGTTGCGTTAACCTGCTCCCTGTCCCCTGGATGTTCAGCAAAGTCAATTCCCTCGTTCCGAGGCAGAAAGTGAAATCATTTGCTTCCTGTTCCTGCGAGTTTCTAAAACCACTCTCGAGCGGGGTCACGGTTCATCTGCTGTGAACGCGGACCCGAGACTGATGATCGATCACTCCCATTGTCGCTCCGATCACCTGAAAGCGCCGCGCTGTACTTCGTTTGTCAGCCCAGCTCCTTTCACGGAGCCTCGCATCGCTCCAACAAAGATCAACACTCATCTATTTTTGGACTCTTTGATGATTTACCTCTCCAGGTACATTACAGTGCAACAACGGAGCATCTCGTGAGTGCATGGATAGAAGCCCGGAGCTGCCTTCAGCTATAGGAAGCCACGTTCATCTCGTAAAGGAATCACTGGACTGTTCCATACGCCCCGCCGCCTGAAATAGCACGACTCCGGAGCGCGATGTACACAACGTGCCAAACATCTGCGGCCCTGTATGAACCTTCCTTCGTGTTCGGTGTAATCTGCCTCTAGAGCTCGACGACGCACACAAACCGATGTGTGCTGAGCTCCTCTGGGTGTCTTTAGGGCTTGTGCCTGCTGCATGTGTGTGTGTGTGTTACATACGTGAGGCAGGCGTGTGTGTGTGTGTGTGTTCCAAGTCCCCAGCCACTTTCCAGTATCACTTCGCAGCGCTCTCTCTCCACCGGCGCTGTCATAAGATAATGTGACAGGGTGTCAATCATGCCGGGGCCTGGGGCGCCATGGCGACTGGAGGGTTTTTGGCGGAACACTTTTGTGAGCAACACCAGAGAGAAGGCAACAGCAGGGGCCACAGCGTCGAGCAGATCTACTTACCCAGGTCTCACACGTCCCTTCTTATTTTTTTTATTTTTTTCATTTCTTTTTTTTCCAACAAACCCCCTCTGGCCCCGAGCGTCATCCAACCAGTCCCCGCGTCTCTCTCCTGACCCCTGTGCGACGGAACCCAGCGGGGGGTCGCATGCAGACGAAATGTCCCCCTCTTGAGAGCCAGTCCCGGCACCGAGGACGACGTGGGTGCCCGCGCGATCGCCCGAGCCCAGGGGCCTCCCCTACGTGCTACGTTGGGCTGCTGGGTGCTGCCACTCTTCCCCCGTGAGCCGTGATGTGTTGTGATGGCGCCGTCACTCTGGAGGGCGGCGACACAGACACCTGTGGAGGCTCCGGGTGAGGTCGATGGATGCGGACAGGTCTTAATCTCCGTCACCGGGAGCAGAGCCGACCGCCACAGGTTTGGAGGAATCGGAGAAGTTGTTGAATGTCTGGAGTTCAGGTGGAGAACGGAGAGGACTTTCGAGCCAGTGAGGACGATGAGTGGGAATCCCCGTTTTTCCCAGTAACAATCTCGCATGTATACCAGGACTTTCAAAAGTCCCTGTGTTCTTTTATTTCTGCTAATCTCACTTCCTGTCACCTTGGGTCCGATCATAGAAATTGTGATTTGTGAAAATACTGACTGTATGAATAAAATGTGGTTGCTTGGTAAGGTAAGTGGTTCTCGTACTGGTTTTGATTGACAGATGGAATACAGGTATAATGACCGTGAAAGACTTTTTTTTTTGTTTTTTGTTTTTTTCCTTTTGACATTTCCGCCAATTCACTTTGCCTTTAGAGGCTTTACATGTATGAATGTGTGTAATTTGGTTCATTGAATGTTGGCTGACTGTTGGACTGTGGGTGATTATGCGCTCCACAGAGCGCCATTCCACCTCAAATTGAAATGAATTCAATCAGGCTGTCGGGGGGGGGGGAAAGTAAAGTGTCAAATGTGTAAAGGTTTCGTTACATAGAAGCTGTACTACACCTTTTTCTCTCAGTGCAGGAAATCTTTATCTGTGCTTCCCGCAGGAAACAGGTTTCTCTGCCTACGAACGATACGGATGTGACATTTCCGCAGCGACACACAACAGACTACGCGGCCGGCGCGTGAATTCAGTCCAGCGAGCACAAACGTGGCTCTGCCATCACAGCAAAATGTAAATATGATAAGAACACCTACCTGCAGAGGTCTTCCACGGTGACTCTGTGATGGACGCCGGTTCCCCTGGGTGCTCATATTGATGTGGATGCCTTTATGGCGGAGGATCACCGTTCCTGCGGCCTCACGTAGAGAACAAAAGAGTCCTCCACCACCAGTGATGTAGAAAGTGCAGGGAACTACAATCGCACAAAAGAACACCCAAGCACACACACACGCGCGCGCGCACACACTGGTTGAACTCGGTGTATAGAGAGAAGCTGTTTAATCCCACATGTACAGAATGACTGGGAATCATTAGATGGAGGTGCTTCTTTAGAATGTGCTTCAAATGTGAACACATTAAAGTGCAGCTGTGGCTTCTCTATAGATCCACACTGGACTTTTATCCACTTAGTTCAGTATTGTATATTTTTTGGGGGGGGGGATCAAATGTTGTGTGTGACAGGCTCCAGCTAAACCTCCATGACCCTCAAAGAAGGAGCGAGACAGATCATAGATACAGGAGTGAATGAAAATGATTGATTATATGATCATCTGTATCGAGGAAAATGGAATTCAACGGGGATGATTTCTCAGCGTTACACCCGAAACATACTGAAACTGTAAGAACCTATGAATCATTTGAAGTTTCATCTTTGACGTTTTATTTTCTAATTGTTAAGAATTCAAATCTGGATTTATTATCAATGAGGTTTACACTGTGGGAGGAATGAAGTGTGGTGTCAAGGCAAGAATGTTTATAAATAATAAGCACAGATATCAGAATTGCCATGTGTTGCAGATAATCTTTCAACTAAATCAGAGCAAAAACAAGGTTAAAAAAGTAAAAACTGTATTTTTGTGTTTTGTACATTTACTGTAAATATTTTTTAATTGATTTAATGTTTCACCTGTTTACTTGAAGTATGCACTCTACTTGTGCCTATTTCATTCCATTACTTTACTTATTATCTTTAATAATACATTCCTCATTACTGTCAATAGACTCAGGCAATAAAGACCATTCTGATTCTGAAATATATCTGAATATTAAAAAAAACATAACAAATACTTTGATCATGTCTAAAAGAGGAAATGTGCAGCGACAGAATATTTTTGGGAAAACCAAAAAAAAAGAAAAAAAAATGCTGACACCAAACATTACCTGTATCTTTGAGAAG
The DNA here is from genome assembly GCA_016785325.1 of Chascanopsetta lugubris. NCBI lineage: Eukaryota > Metazoa > Chordata > Actinopteri > Pleuronectiformes > Bothidae > Chascanopsetta > Chascanopsetta lugubris. The sequence continues at coordinate 176,563 of JAFBJT010110272.1, forward strand.
TACAAAGTCGTAGGTGACAAACAGGGAGAGTGATGAAGTTTAGGGCCAAACTTTTTGTTGCAGTAGAAAACATTTCACTTTCTTCTCTCCTGCTCTTTAGCTACAAATGGACTTTGTTTTACAGTAAGATGCTTACTTTGCACTTAGGCATCATTATTATAATGTGTCACCTCATCCCTTTTTTCATTTTTTTTTTGGTTTTGTCTTTTTTACTGTAGGCGACGGATATTAGCGGCCATCTTGGCTCTTTAAGTGATAGTTTCCCCGCTCCTGCCCGCTGTGCTTCCCCTCATTAATGCAAGTCGTTCTCCATCACCATCCTCTGTGAGGGGACTCTCCTCGTTCGGCTCTCTGACAGGGACGGAATTACAGTAAGCTCTCAAACACCTAATTAAAGTGAAGATGACTCACCTTCCGTGGACCCGCCTGTGTCGATGTCACTCTCTTACCAGGCTTCTGACTGGATGGAGCCGCGCAGACGGTCGCTGGGTTGATTCCGTGGACGCTCCGCGCTTTGCAGGATGTGTCGCATGTTGCGAGTCCTCGCGCCGCATCTGTCACCGAGTCTGTCCGTTTCCACTTCAGCTGCTCGGCGCTTTCACATTCTAATTACAGGGGCTGAATTACAGCGCTCTTATCTTTGTGTCGCCGTGGATCGTGGCGCATGCGGCAGATCACACGGCTCCACCACAGTCAACTCAGTGGAGCTGAGTCGTTGCCGTAACTTTGAGGGCCCTCGACGGAGCATTTTTAAGATAAAGGAAGAATAATCCTCTGAGAAATGATGGACGGTGTGAAGAAGGGACACAGCTGTGGCTCAGGGGTTAGAGTGGTCATCCGCCGGCCAGGAGGCCGGTGATTCAATCCCACTCAGAGACACTTTAACTGGTCATTAAGGGAAGAAAAACACTTTGATGGATATTACTCAAATGAACCATTTCAGCGACAGATTCTGCTTCTCGACTCTGAATGTTGTCTTTAATGTCTTCATGTTTTAGTTGCACGTCCCTGGGCCTGTGCAAAGTTTGCGTGTGTGTTTGGGTTTGACTTGCCGCACATGTTCCGGAGTCGAGCGACAAAAACAAAGCGGCGAATGAGCGGCTCTTACATGCAGGTCGGCGGGCGGAGCGTCAGACGAGCCTTGAACATCCGCCGCTCCTCGTGAAGACCTTCGGAGGTGCGTTTGATTTTCACATGAGGTCCCCTCGGCTCAGCTCAATCGAGTAAAGATTCGGATTTAGCACCTTTTGAGGGGAGGATTTCAAAGGGAGTCGGCGCATCAATAGCGGCTTCGCGGGAACTTTTAGAGGAGATGAAACGCGCTCGACGATACAATACTGTCTTTAAGGAGAAGTTTGTGATTTTAAGAAACTTTTGATCAGGAGAGGTGAGGCGTGCAGCTCGCAGCCAAGTCACGAGTGAAGTGTGCCTTTTAGAGGGGTGCGGGTGGGGCGTGTGACAAGTGATGAGTCAGTACTTGGATTACAGTCAATTAGATCTGGCTCACCCTTGTTGTAGACGTCTGATCCACTTTTGGCTCCCAGACAAAAATAGGAATGTTTTTCCAGGAACACGAAGAATGAAGGTGTAAAAAAAGAAAGGTTCAAGCCTCTCAAAGCAATGATGTCTTTGGAAAGCAGACGAACAAACGGCAATGGAATTCGATAAAGAAGCTTTTCGTGACCTCGTGGTTCGACATCCCATAAGTTCCACAACAGTGGAAACGCTGATGGGCCCAGAAATGCTATATCTAACCCTCGCTACAGCCACATTCCATGGATGAGCTCTCTGAGTCCTAAAAGTGAAGCCAACACATCATAGCCTTGCACCTGTAATATCTCACTTGGCCAGCAGGGGGCTTTCTGACTTTTTACAAATATTATCATTGAAAACCTGAATATTATCCCTTAGTTGATCATTTACACATGCAAAGAGATTCTTTACCAGCAGCTGAACAATTGATTGAAAAGGGTAAATAATATAATATATATATATATATATAATATTAGATTATATTATTTACCCTTTTCAATGTATCTACTACTTTTCTACGAGTGACAACTGCCGGGAACAAATTCCTTGTTTGTTGACAACGAACCTGGTCATTAAAGCTGTTTCTGATCATGATTCTCATAATTATACTTATTTTAACAAAGATTTCAACAGGCATCTCCAGCTCATTTATTTATTTATTTATTTTTACCAGATCTTTAAGAATAAAAAATACGAGCATATTCCACCGCTGAGCCTGTTTTACAAATTTAACTTCGCCTGCCATTGTTGAACATTTTCTTTAATAAACAAAACAGTGGAGAAACTGCTTGTGTATCGCCCACTGTGATCAGAGACGAGAGAGCGGAGCCAGCTGTGATTAACAGCTAATGATGAAAAACACATGCAGGCTGCGCTGCTCATCTCAGGACTTGGCGTGATGCTCAGCCATTTCTCCACTTTCACGCCGTTTGACCCTGACCTTTCTGTATCTACGCTCAGATCAACGTCCATCCCCTAATGCTGGTCCCCCGTCCTGACAAGGGAGGAGGTGGGGTGGTGGTGGTGGTGGGGGGGGGGGGGGGGGGGACCCGGCTGGCCCCCCCCTGGGGGGGGGGGGGGGGGGGGGGGGGGGGGGGGGGGGGGGGGGGGGGGGGGGGGGGGGGGGGGGGGGGAGGGGGGGGAGGCTGAGACTCTGAGGACGAAG